>APFE030001410.1:34541-47200 GCA_000404065.3 Pinus taeda | reverse complement strand
TGTTATGCTCTTAACCTGCAAATGATACCGAAATACAGAATATGCGAAGAAAAGAGACCCAGAACACAGAATATGCGAAGAAAAAGATACCCAGAACACAGAATAGCAATGATTTTATTATTCAGAGAGTAATGTTCACTTGCCTCTTCGAGGGGGCAACCTCCAATAGAGCAGAGCTCGATTACAAAATAAAACACGATGCTCCTCGCAGGGAGTTTCTATCCTTTATATATGACTCCTACAAGTAATACCACGGGTCAATACCGCTTATTACTAATACCATCGGCCCATTTGCAACTAACTGTGGTTCCTTTATTAATTGTGGATTAACCACTTACAATTATTAATATGGGCTTTATTGACTCTTGACTATGACGTGGTCCCATTACATAGATAAGGGGGTTAGGGTGGGACCCTAACAGAGCGGTTCAGCCAGAAGTGCACGAAGAAGTTTGGTGCCTCAAATGAAAAAGTCAGGGGCATGACAAAGATCACTGCCCAGTCTTAGCGAATTATGTTGCAGCAAGAGGGTTGATGCCTCTGAGGCTAGAAGCTTAATCAGGGCCAAGTACAGGGCCCGTAATATGGTTTGCTATCTGTCAAGTAGTTGGAAAACATGTGACAGACAATTGTCACATGCTGCATAAATTTGTACAGACACCGCAACAAATCTTCTGCAACTTCTGTCAATTGGTGGGTCATGATGAGAGAAACTGCCATATCTATGAGCAAATGATGGATAGAATGCCTGCATAGAGAGTGCAGGCAGAAACTTGGCCTCCGAATCAAGGCGCTAGGGGAGCGAGAGGAGGATTTCAGGGGCACGGATGAGGCTGAGGTGGAGGAGGACTTGGTAGAGGTCGAGGATAGGTGATTTGCTACAATTGTGGGGGATCAGGACACCACGCACGAGAATACACGAACCCGACACACCTGTCATGTAGATACTGCACTCAGTTTGACCACGCGACAGAAGACTACCCTATATTACTAGCTAAGATATGTGAAAAAGGGGCGCAGCCTCAGCAGCCTATGATGATGAGGGATGAACCCCACAAAGAGGATCCTAATGTGAACATCATGCTGCGAAGTGGAATGACGACTAGTGAAGACAAGGGAAAGCACCCTAAAGAAGGTTAATGGGTCTGCAAAGCTCCAAAAAAAGAGGTCGGGTTTGATCTGGAGCATGCGAGAGAAACATTTATGGAAGAAAATAAAAGCTTTGTTGAGGCTTCTACCTCAGGAAGTCAGGATAAGCAGTCTGAAGAAATGGACCCATCCATGCTTACTACATGTTTGGAGACCTATATGAAGTTACTTTGAGATAGCAAGGTTGTAAAGGGATTACATGAGTTAATCAACAAATGTGTTGGTAATACTCTTGATGGACCACGCGTGGTAAAAAAAATTGGTAAGCATAAGGCAAGAATATGGCAAGAGATGAGACTCACCACGTAAATAGGAGAATATGAAATGGACCAAGTTATTTTGGATGTAGGGTCCAACGTGAATGCTTTGCCTAAACATACATGGGAGAGAATGGGGAGACTTGTGCTGCAGTGGTCTCTTATTCAATTGAGAATGGAAAATCAACAAAAGATTATTCCCATGGGAAGATTGTAGGGAGTGACATTCGATATCAAAGGCACGAGCACGTTGGCCAACTTTGAAGTGATAGAGATTGGGATGACAACAATCCCTACCCTGCGCTCCTTGGGATCGATTGGGCTATCGACATGAACAAGGTGATCAATTTGAAGAACTGAATGATGTCATTTGAAAGAAATCACTTTGCGTAGTATTACCATTGGACCTTGCAGAAGGACTGCACTACACTAAACCAGTCCGCAATTATGAAAGTGATGATGATTTGGACCAGATTTATAAGATGACTTCACGAGATCAAGATTGGGTGAATCTGACATCTAATGGACGTATTGCACACGACCGTGAAAGCTCCTGCACATCAGATTCAGATGAGGAATTGGAATACTGAAAGAATAGATTGCATGAAGTATCTACGCTACAATGTAACATGATGACCAAATTGTTGCACTGTGTATCGTTGGAGGTAAGATGTCTAGCTTATTATGATGGTTTAATTGACGTTGATAAATTTTTGGATGCATTTGAAAGAGAAGTGGAGAAGCGTCAATTCCAAGCCCTGGACTTGGTGCTATGCTCTATGCCTGCAAGATGGTGGGGTACGCATAAAGATAACTTCGATGGATGGCGTGAATATAGAAGAATGACGAGGATGCAATTTGGTCGCCCAAAGGTACGATTAACAGAGAAAAAAGATGGAAGGAGTGATCCACACAATCACTTAGCCAAGTGGACTAATGCTTATGGGGCAGAACCACAACTGGAGTGGGTGCATCTGTTTTGTCACACCTTGGACTTAATACCTATGAATTGGTACTTGGAGACAGAGCTCCGCCATGGCACGGATGAATCAAATATTTTGAGACAAGGATTCTTGATGAAATTAAACTTTGAATATGGATTTGAGTGCATTGATGAAGCGCTGTAGGAGGTCAAAGTAGTGATCTTCATGTTGAAAATGCAACAAGATGATGGATCTTAGTGAAAAGAAGTCGCCTTCACTAAGTGGTCCCGCAGGCTATTTTTGGCGCAAAGTCTATTTTTAGACATATGGATCATGGTCTATGAGTTGCAGGATGCTATTTGTGGATGATTGGTCATGTTGGTAAAAATAGATGGACCTCTATTTTTAGACATATGGGCGGAGTCTATTTTTAGATTGCCAGGCTAAAAATAAAATAGTCGAATATTATTAGCTCTTAATAATATTTGGACTATAAACATTATCTTATCCTCTGGTAGCACTTCAGTTCGAGCTACGGATGTGGCACATGCAACTGCCAGAAGAAAATACACTTTTATTATGTGTTAGTTGAGCTATTGCATGAAGGACTTCAGTTAGAACTCAAGTGATTGAGTTTGGTGGAGTTTATTGAGGAGTTGATGGAGTTGTGTTCAGTTTGACTTAGTTGAACTAGTTGTATTCAGTCTAACTAAAAAATACACTAGTGATGAGTGGTGTGAATTAATTATTAATTAATTCACTAATTATTAACTCATAAATCAACTAAAGAGTACATCAGTTAACTCAATGCATGGACAGTTTAGTGGAGACAAGTGTTAGAGGTGAGTGAAAGGGCAAGACAGCTGTCAGTTGTCACTATAGTTGTGCATGAGATTTGCACAATCAGTGGATTGAGATTGCCAATGAGGATTGCGTAGTGCAACACAAGGGAAATACAAGTTTGGATCAGCCATTCTCATCTATTCTCGTGCAGGATTGCGCAGTGGAGGTAGGTAAGCAGCGGAGGAGATTTGAACCTGTGATTTATTCAGATCTGAGCTAGTTTGTGTGTAACAGGTGGAGATAGTACTGAGTACTTGCGAGGAGTATTGTACTATGTATTGTTACATGTTCTCAATCAATATAATATACAGATAATTGGGGGTTTTCAGTTGTATGCTTTCCCTGTGATATATTGTGTTGATATGTAAGATTGATGTTTCAATGTGCGCATGCGATTGTTTCTTAATTCCACAAAATTGATGATCAAAGTAGAGGAGGTTATGTATTATGCATGCATTCCGCAAATAGTGTACAATCAGGATAATCTCTATGAATAAGTGTTATATTATTCAAAATTTCTACACTTCAGAATACCAGAAGATCCCTTAGATTTGATTCAATCAGATTGGACCACCCAAATGTGCCATGCATTGGGGTGCTACAATGTGACCAGTGAAGAGGAAAACGAGGATCTGAGGAACATTCATATCCCAAAAACAGAAGGACACCGTGAAGTTGAGGGATCGCAGATAGAAAACCCAGATATCACCGTGCCGCTGAAAACAAGACAAGTGAATATTGGGACAAAGGCAGAGCTAAAGTTTGTGAAGATAGGGGACTACCGGGATGATGCTACGGTGGATAAGGTCGCTAAGTTGCTTCCCGAATACCAGGACTTGTTCCCTATGAAGTTCTCAGAATTAAAAGAGATAATAGGGGACCTAGGAGTTATGAAAATTATGTTGAAACCAGACGTTAAGCCGATCAAGCAAAAGCCTTACCGCCTCAATCCAAAGTATAAAGAAAAGGTCTACTTAGAGTTGGATAAAGTGTTTGCAGTAGGTATTATTGAACCGATGGAAGAATTTGATTGGGTGAGCCCAATAGTAGTTTAGGAAAAGAAGCATAAGGATGAAATAAGGATATGCATAGATATTAAGAAGTTGAATGATGCTTGCATGCATGATCCTTTTCTGACTCCATTCACTGATGAAGTGTTGGATAATGTAGGAGGACATGAAGCATATTCATTCACTGATGGGTTCTCGGGGTACCATCAAATCAAGATCGCGCCAGAGGATAGATGTAAGATGACCTTTGCAACCGAGTGGGGATTCTTTCAATATACTATAATGCCTTTTGCGCTGAAGAATGCACCGGTGATATTTTCGTGCGTGGTCATCGCGGCATTCAAGGACTCCATTCACAAGTTCAGCTCTAGCTGAACCTTTGTCATTTCCTCCGCACCTCACACGCCCCTGCTACTAGCCTATGGATGTGCACCTCTGCTGGTGAGTCTACTAGGATGGCTCGCTCAGGGATGCTTTGACAAGCTTCGTCCAATGCCTGCACTAGCTGCCGACTCTGCCACACCACTTCGTAGTGCTGTAAGCTCAACTGTTCCATGTTGATTTTTTGCTTGCTTAGCACTTGCAGTGCGTGGATCTCCCTAGCCCACAGTTCTGTAGTAATCCCATCCTTCAGAATGTATAATGTCTCCCGCAGGAGTGCAGCCATGTTGATTCCAATACCCTTCAACGCACTAATCGTAGGCCTGTCAGCCTCATTTGCTGTCACTAGTGCCCCTTCTAGCAGCACTATGGTATTTGTCACCCGAGCGCGCAGCATCTGATCTGCTGTAGTTGTATCAACTGCGAGGCTGGTCGAAAGGGTACCCGCCTGAGGAGTACACACCTGCAACTTCTACAGTTGCGCTTTGAGGGCCCCCAACACAATATGGTTCTCCTGCATAAAATTTTGGAGGGCCTCGGAGGTGACGTCGCGCACTTTCTTTCCGATGTCGTGCAGATCACCCTCGGTAAGGGTGATCGGTTCAATAGACAACTTCGATGTCTTGACCTTCTTGCGCAGCCCTGTTTGCTTGGTCAGGTGCTTGTGATTAAGCTATGTTGATGCGGTTTGTGGGTCTGCGCCTCCCTCCTCTTCCTCTGCTTCCTTCCTATGCGAAGGTGACTTTTGGCCCTTGCGTGCCTTCACGGTTGCCTCCTACACTGCTGCTACTACTACGGCCTTTTTTTGTTCAGCTGCTATCTATGCAGTGTCCCATGCCTCCTGCACTTTTACTGTCACAGCCTCCTTCCTTATTTTCTCTGCCAACTATGCCATGCTCAATTTTGCCTCCTCTTTCTTCCTCTATGCCGCAAACTTCTCTATCTCCGCGATGTCTAGAGTGCTCCACTCCAGTGGCCAAGTCTCCAGTATATTAAAGATTACATCGCCCTTGTCTATAAAGGGTAGCTCTCTCCATTTATTAGCTGGGTCCTTGCGCACTCTGATGTATACGCTGTGAAGGTCTACCTTAAACTCTGCAAAACTTTGAAGGTTGTTGTAGATAGTGGGTGATAACCACGGCTTGCGGTTGATCCCCATTCTGAGGTTCATATCCATGAATACCCAAAATATCTTGCTGTCACGGGTCTTGTTTGCATCCTTTGTGGCCCAGAGCGAAGTGTACTTTGTAGCCTCCGACAAATCCCTGTCAATTGTGGGGAATTGACTGTCCTCTGGTAATTCCCCTGCCACGAGCACTATGGACAACAGAAGCCATGCATAGTGGAAAGTTTTGCCTTGTTCTTGAGCTTCGTGGCAATTCTCCAAGATTTCTTTGCAGAGGAACTCGGACTAGTTAAACTAGACCCCCTTCGCGCACTGCTCAGCAAGTGCTACCACTAGTGCAGGAACCTCTTCTGCACAACACTTGTGCATAACCTTGCCTTCCAGTATTTGGGTCACCACTCTTACTACTTTGTCGTTGATGTTGGATATGTTGCAGCCCCTCTTCTTCTTTTCCAGATTATATTTCTTCCTCATGGCCTCTATGATGCCTAAGCCACTGCTTTTCCCCTCCGAGATATCTGCAGGGTCATCTCCTTTGCATGGCAGCCGGGTGATGCGGTGAATCAAATGTTCTATGATGAGGATGGGCTCCTCCAGCCACAAACACCCACCATGCACCAAGGAGGGCGGCTGCCTAATAACGAAAGTTGTTATTAGGGTGCAGTGGAAATGTGGCAACCAAAGCAGGTTTAGTAGCCCTCCCTTTTCCACTCCACAAAACCACTTTCATGGCTCTAATTCGGTAACCCCCACCGTAGTGTTCTGCTTAGGCTTCATAAGTTGCGCGGTCTCTAGGTGAGGGAAATTCTGGTGGTTAGAGAGGTCCCAATCTTCAAATTTTAAACCAGGCACCCGTCCTAGGTGCATGCCATCAAAAATGATGTTGTCTAGGAGGAGCGGGGTCTGGAGAGAGCTCTTGCTCTCGTCAAGATCCTTAGGCACTTTAGCCTTCCCCTTCCATGAGGGGATATAGGCAAGCAGCTATGTTGGAGGGTGTGCAGGCTCAGTTGCCTCCTGTATGCCTTCATCCTCATATTATTCGATGATAAGGTCCTCTAGGACTTCCTCCTCCTAGTCAGTTTCTATGTTAACGACTTTCCCCTTCTCCTCCATGGTCAACCTGGTGCGCAACGGGTTTCACGGGGACACACGTATGGGAACCATCACTTATTTGTCTTTCTTTCGTCTTGGCATGCGTGGCAATTTTAGGATTTCTGCCCCAATCTGTCGCCTTCAGGGGTATCTCCCACAGTCAAGGCTTGTGTGGCCTCTTCGGTGGTCATCGCTATGATATCCATAATTTCCTCAGATGCTTCCATCGTGTCTGACCAGAAATCCATTGCTCGCATATTCAGGGGCTCAATGAATGTTCTGCACAGGTCAAACAGGGCTCTGCTCAGGCTACACGGGGTATACAACTTCTCAATTTGTAAATGACAAAGTGTTGTTTGCTAGGCAGCCCTTTGTAATTTATAACACCTTTTGAATTTGAATTCAACCATTCCTCCTAAATCCAGTTCATTAATGCTCCCTTGGCGGTAGATTTTCCCAAATCTTGCCCATAAATTGTGTCTTAAATGCATGCCGCCTGCTCCATTTGGCCTCAAGTCGAGCATCCCATCGTGAATAGTGACTCCAATGCTCACATTCTAGCCAACCTACGTGGCAGCACAACCCCCTTGTGCAGTCGCGGACCTCGTGACTCTTTGTTTCTGCATGCAGCTCCAACATCGTGCAGGTCCCAGGAAGAGTAGTTTATAGTCCCACACCTCCTTTCAACTACCTGGAGCACTAAGAATGTACTTCCCTCGGCTGGTCAGGTGGCCGCGCCACCTGTATAGGGTTTCATTTGGTCATCCATCACTTTTCCTGGAAAATACCCACTTTTTGTTGCTATTGGCGGTGTCGTAATCTTTATCATCTGCAACACGCCACCCTGTTTGATTCTCTTAGTAATATGCGGTCCAAGCCAAGGCATTAGACTGATCAATTCACGACGATAGTCCTCAAACTTGTCAGCGTGATTGTGCGCACCCTGTCTTATCACCCTGGTCTTCTTATCAAGTATATCTTCCTTTATCTCATCCTCTAGCTTCTTGACTTTTTCTTCTACTGGAGTGCTTTTCTTCCTTAATTGCACCCTTTCTTTCTCAAGTTCTTAGAGCCTAAAATTGCCTTGTCAGATTTCTTCTTACAAGGTTCTGCGAACCATCGTATCTACCAGTGTTGTCATGCGCGGACTAGGTATTTCATGTACTATAGGGCTAACAAAATTTGCTTCATACTATAGCCTTGGCTGTGCCTGCGCCATCAGGTTCTTGCATGTGGTCCTATAAGCCCATAGAACAGCTTGTATGCACAGGTCCCAGTCAACCTGCTTCGCATTGTGGACCTTGTTCAGTGCTTCGCATACTTTTTTAAAGGCTTCTGCGTGGATAACCTTCTGCGCACTTGGTCATTCAATACTTCATGGTTCCAATCGAAGGGGTCGTTTGTGCCATTGCCTTTCCCGCATCTGCTTACTGACCGTGTCTCCTAATGTGAAGACTTTGTTCATCCACACAGGTTTCGTACCATTTTCTTATATCCATCTGGAAAGGTGGGCGCACAGACCATTTCATCTGGAAAACTTGTTTGTTAATCGCATCTGAGGCTTCCCAAACGATATGCTCATCATCCTTCTGCATTCGTGCCAATCCTCAAAACTTCTTTGGTGCGTACTTGTTGTGCCCTAAAACAACCCCCCATTTCATATCATTACTATACCAAAACTATAATATGAAATGGTTCCCTTTTTAATTTTAATTGGTATCAACTTAGTTTTATTCAAAAAGGTCCGAAATAATAAAATAAAACATTACCAAAACTTTTTGAATAAACCAATCAAAGGCCTTATATATAAATATTAATCTTTTATCATTGCGATAAAGCGATTGCAATGACAAAGGAAACACAACTTAAGGACCCTTTGGTTTTCTCCGATGCAAAATAGGCTATCGGATATCAGCGATAATGAATTGGCGCAATAAAACTCCCTTTTGCTCCGATGTGATGCGATATCGCTATCGGCAATTGGCGATTGACTATGCATGCTTTTAAAATGCCCCACTCAGTACTCCCGACGTGATGTGATATCGCTATCGGCGATCAGGGATTCCAAATAGAACCAATGTAACAGTTTATGATTTCCCCAGACACCCGATTGCGATAAAGCCAAAAGCGCAGATTTCAAAGAAAATCTTAAAGTGGGTTTATTACGATTGATTCGTATTTAAAAGCCTTATCTCCCGAAGAGCCATTCATATGTGCTCAACCGCTCAATCATCCAAGGCACGCTTCAAATAAATCATTCGGTCAATAATCGAATGGACGAGCATTTATACGATTGACAGGTCTTAACGGCCATTTAATGGAACAGTAAGCCTGAGATCTTTTTACAGATTGTATCCGAGGCCACCTTAAGTTAATCATTCGCCACGCATTCATCGATATATATCTCACTCATATTCGATTTGCGCTATCATTTTCTGTATTATGTTCATTATCATTTATGTGCAGAATTCTTTCGAAGTAGCAGCTTCAATCAGAATGGGGAAGAAGTCCAAGAAAACTACAACGGCTTCCGCTTCGCTGGCCATAGGGCAAGTCATCGTTGATCCAAGTACTAAAAAGAAAGGATTAATATCAGATACTACATGCCTAGGACTTGCCAGAACTACTTGGCAAGGCACCTATAATTTGATCGAAGCCGAAGAGCCAAAGGTGACAACAGTACAAGTCTCAGCTGACAGCACTCACAAATCCGAGGCTAATCTAAGGGATTTAGCCAACTCTTTTCTTCATCGAATAGCTGCTCGGGAGCAAATCCTCCCATATACAGATGTGGTTAGATGGGCAATTCAGGAAATCCCAATTACAGACAGGACCTTCAGCACTAGAGATGGGAGAATTTTCGGTTCCTTTCAAGCTGAGGATCTGAGGCAAATGTATCATTTACCTGTGGCAGAGAAGAAATATAACACGGCATTTCTCGAGAAATTCCGAGCAGAGAACAAGATTGAATCCGAACCCATTCGGGATTGGAGACAAAATCCAGCAAAACACGAGCACGAATCTTCGGGTAAGTACTCGGTCGATTCTCTATGCTCCCCTTATTGTTATGATGGGATAATGATGTGTAGGTTGTGGGGATTACATGATTCCGCCAACTTTACTATAGAAATGGTCCCCTTAATGGAGGCGGCATGTAGTGGTGAAATAATGGATTAGGAAAATATATTATCCGATATGTTAGCATCCACAGTTCTTGATTTTAGATCCAAGTCCCGCATTACTGAAAGGTTCATTCCCCCATTTTACTACAGTGCCTATATATTAGATGTCCTATGTTTTAATTCTTAATTTCCTGTGCTCGGATGGAGGTGGACGTCGCAAGACCCCACGCCCATTCACATATACCATTAAAAGTTGTGGAAAACCAACTACAAGCACCATTTATATCAAATCTGCAATGGCTTCATGTTTCCCATTCATCATTCTATTTTCAATAAGCCTGCCCCTAAGATTTCCTACCAGGCAGCGATTGATTTAACATCCATAGGAAGTTGGTTCAAGGAGGAAAATTTCACTTATATCAGAATTTTTGGCAGTCAAGCCAAACCCCATGTTCTTCCTCTATACATACCTGATAAACTGCTGGCCAGGGAGATAGCCTATCAAATCATCTCCGATGGGGTTACACAAACTCTTAAGAAAGCAAAGAAGCAGGTCTGGCCCTCTTTTCCCTTGAGATGTGGTATCTACACTCTACATGATTTCAAACATGCAGAGAAAGAAGATGAGAAAATAAACTCATTAACTCTGGCAACTCTACCGAGCAGGCGATTTGATCCACGCAAAGTCGCCTATAATGCACTCGAACATGCCAAATTGACCAAGTTCGAGCATAAAGAAGATAGATTTGAAGACTTGTTCTCATCGGCCGAGTCAATGTATCAAGTTAAATCGCTCGCTATAAATGAATACAAAGATGAAGGACTAGTTGAATTCAACAGATTTAGAGAACAGAGGTTGCAAACTCTGCCTCTAGATCTGTTAGCGACGACTCCAACAACAGAATCAAGCGAGCCTGAGCAGCGACTTGTTAAAGAACCTCCTGTTACATCAAAGCAACAGGAAGAAGTGCATGAGAAAAGACAAGAAGAGACCCAGGCGAAAGAGCAAGAATAGAGCAGTTTAAATGTAAATGAAGATACACAGATTGATCTGAAATTGCTCCAGGAATGGAAGCAATTTAATTCAATTATCGACAATCTTGAATGCTCTAAAGATGACGAAACATCAAAAGAGGTCAATACACAGGAGGTGACTTCAAAGCAGGTTTCAGGTGAAACCAACGACCCACCCAAGTCACAAGAAGTGGAAATAATTCCAAAGGATCCTTCTAGCGAAGTCATTTTGCAGATTGAAGAGATTCCTCCCTTAGATGTCTTCTATTCCCCAAGACATAAAGCTGTAGTAAAACGACAGAGGAAGAGGAGAAGGACTGATCAACCTTCTTTATTCCTAGAACAAACAGTAACGAGCAATGTGCTTTGGAAAGAGGAATTTGACCCCTCTGATGATTTGACAAAACTATCGCAATATGCTGGAGCCTATTCGGCGGCGACAATAGACAAAGCATCAGAGGTGAGCAGTTTATTGAAGACAAAAGACCAAGACATATTTTCTCTACAAGCACAATTATCGGAAGCGCAGCAAAAGGTAGAGCAGGCAGAACAACAATTGGTAGTACAACAACAAATAAACAATCAATTGACCAAACAATTGCAAGAAGAAAAACAGAGGATTGACGACAGTGCAGTCCAAAAGCAGAAAGAGCTATCTGAGGCATTGGCGCAGCTAAAAGCATCAAATGAGCAAATGCTAAAATCCAAAGATGAGAAGATTTCTCAATTATCAGCTCAACTTGAGCAAACAAAGAAGCTCCCACAGATTAATGAATTCAAAGCAGAGGCATTTCAATTAAACAAGGGATTGATAAATCAGATGAAGCTTTTGTGTCAGCAAATCACCCAGGCAGAACCATTATGCGATTTAACGGCATCCATAAGTGAGAAAGTAGAAAAGGCAAGAACAGACTTGGATCAAGCCGAGGAAACATTGACCAATTTTCTGGAATGGAAAGATACTAATCAGGGACAGGCAGCTAATCTACCAAGGATTCTAGAATCGCATAAAGAAATATTATTTACAGAATGGCAATCTCAGTTAATGAAGGCAGAAAGAGCGATTTCAAGATGCAAGACAATCACTAGTAATTTGGTTGAATTGGTTAATAATACTCTTTACTTTTTGAATCATTGATCGGAGAATCCACAGTAAGAGGATTTTTACACCAACGTTTCGAATCCCAAATCCTCTTACTATGGATTCTCCGATCAATGATTCAAAAAGCACAAACCACAGATCTCTAAAATCCAATACTCTTTACTTGTCTAACATGATTTCTCAATGTACTCCAGGCAAATTAACAGCAACGAAAATATTGGAGCAGTCATGTTACCCGGAGCTGGAGAAAAATGGAAGGTTAATCGCGGGAATTAACAGTTTGACATGGGATGCCTATTGGTTCTTTTTAGTAAAGCCACATAGCCAGAGAGCCACCCTCAAATGCCTTACAGATGTGATCGTGTATATTATCCCCGATATTCAGGATGCCACCTATGCTTCCCAACTCAGTTCTCACCTCAACAGACCACCCGAAGTGGAGCCAATGCTTGCGATAAGCCAGCTCAGGTTTAAAGGCAAACAACCTGAGAGATGATTCATACCGTCGACTGCCAAATCGCTGCCAAGGAGATAGTTATCATTAATTGATACCAATCAAGTAGGATTTTGGTTTCATAGATTTTTAGTTTAGTGTAGTATTTATAGACCCTTTCATGCATTTAGAAAGGGTCGTAAAGTT
>APFE030001404.1:41148-60753 GCA_000404065.3 Pinus taeda | reverse complement strand
GTCAAATTTGTTAGAGATTTAAAATGCATTTTAAATAACAAAAAATTAAAAAACAAAATTCCCAAAAAAATCTTTAAAACCTAAAATAGTTAGGAAAAAATGATTTTACCATTCAAAATTGAAAATATGTGTTTAATAAACAAAACATTACAAGTAAGAAAAAAATAATAACCTAACCCGTAGTTTTATTTTTTGGTATCGAAGTGTTTTCTAGATTGTTTTGAAGGGTTTTTTTATGGTTTTCTATGTTGGTTTTGCGATTTTCTAAGTTGTTTTGTAGGTTTTTTTGTGGTTCTCATGTTTTTTTTTATGGTTGTTTTATTTTAAATTAATTGTTTTTCATAGTTTTTGGAGATGGTTGTTCTTCTTTTAATTAATTTGTTTAATTTTCAAAAAACAAAATAAGAAAGACAAAAAAGATAGAATACCTACCTTTATTTGAGCCTCTATGACATTGTCAGAGGTGTTGGCAAGATTGATTTGAATACTCCATGTTTCAATTTCTCGATCAAGCTTGAAGAATGTCATTTGAGCTACCATCACATTCTAGGTCGAGCTCTAAAATTACCCACAATTTGCAAAAATAGTGCACGCACATAGTGGGTTATAATTTGATTGAGCGTTATATCTCAATTGGGGGTTTGTTTTTAACCCTCGATTGAACTACTTTTTAGCACCCAACGATCTCGATATAGTGCTTAAATGGCTTGATCGAACCATCATTTCTTCCACCCAAACACACTCTCTCTTGCCAAAAAGTGTAACCAAAATCCATGCTTTCACCCATAAAGAGAGCAATTATGGCATCAAAGGTACGCTCATAAAAATCATAATGATTTTATTTTATTTTACAAAGAAGGAAAAGGTAGAGGGTCATCAAAATTTTAAGACGGTTCATATTGAATGTTAAGTATATGCATTAGGGAAAAAAGTACAGGTAAGAGTTTCCTACCATTACAAAAAAAAGAAAAATACAAATTATTGACCTAATACATACTGATCTGTGTGACCCCGTGCTATATAAGTCACTTGGTGGATCTACTTAATTCCTTATTTTTATTAATGATATAACTATATTCGCATGGTTTTCTTTCATCAATGATATAAATATATTCGCATGGTTTTCTTTCATCATAAGAAAAACTCATTCTTTTAAATATATTAAAGCAAAGTGGAGTGTGGTAATAGAACATGGTTGAAATGAAGATAAGAACATGTAGCATGATCGTCATGTAAGATAAAGGAAGGTGATACAAATCAAAAGCTTTCATCAATAATTTTAAAAGAAGTGGGGTTCAACAATAGTATGTAGTATTACATAATCCTCAATAAAATGGTATGCCTAAGAGGAAAAGTATGAACATTGGTTGAATATTCTCATAACTTTATTAAGGTTAGCTGTCTTTTTAATGGTTTTTAAGATGAAGCAATAAGTATGGTCATGTATCTAAAAAAATAGAAGTGTTATGAACATTTTAGAGCACAAAATCCTTTATCAAGCATTTTATGGCTATAAACAAGTAGCCACTTTGAGCATTTTTGGGAATCACGCATTTTCCCACATTGCAAAAAAATATAAAGGAAATCTTCATGTCATGGTAATCAAATGCATATTTATTGGTTATTTTACTAATCATCAATCTTATAAAATGTATGATCTCATCTATTGCAATTAGAGATGCTATATTTTATCAATAAGTAATAGAGGTTTAGAGGTGAGGAAAAGATGTTATATGAAAAATTTCTATTGAAAATAAAAGAAGAAACTGAATATCAATATGTTGATGTTGAAACTCAAGGTCGAAATGAAGATATAAACATCCACGGTACACTAAGAAAGAGAGATGCAATACCAATAAGGAGTGGAACGAATATACAAATTAGTGTGACATTATGAAGATCAATGAGGAAATTTCAAAGTATAAATGTAATGCATTAATGACTCGGGTCATGAGGGTAAAGAAATATTTAAATTTTGACAAAGAAAAATAACATAAAGAATGAATGGATGCCAAAAGGGATGAATATTGTTTTATAATGAAAAATTGAACCTGGGAATTGATATAATTTCCTATGAATAAAGTCCCTCTAGGTTTGAAATTCTTGTTTAAGGAAAAATTCAATGTTAATTGTAGTATCAAAATAAGTATAACGTTTTATTTATAGGAAAGTGGAATTCATAATAGAAATGGTTTATGTGGACATTTTCGCGCTTTTAGCTAAAATTAACACTATTATATTAATGATTACATTGAGTACCATTTGTAGTTGGAAGGTACATTAGTTGGATGTTATGTCAAAATTTTTGAATGGAGAATTTAAAGAATTAGTTTATTTTATTTTACCAAAATGGTTTCTTAAAAAATGTTAGTAATAGCTTGTTTGTATGTTAAATAAAATATTATAGGTGCTAAACCAATCATTTAGGTTTAGATATGTAAAAAATATTACTTTCTCCTTTTAGAAAGGATTCATCAAAATTAATGTTGATCTAAATATTTATATCAAAGTGGGTAGAAATGGGTATATTTATCTAATTTCATAATATGTTTATGATCTAATAATAATAAGAAGTGCTTCTGAGTTGATTGGTTGAAGATATTGAAAATTAATTGTCGCAAGAATTTAAGATGAAGGACCTTAATTAGTTGCATTGTTGTTTAGGCCTTGAGGTATGGAGCGATGATAGTAATAATTTGATTACACAAAGTACATATACAAATTAAATATGCAAGGGAGTGACCTAGGAAGTTCAATATAATTGAATTTAAAGTATTGTGTACTCCATAAGAAAATAATGTTATGATTGGCAATGACGATGAAAGAAAACAAATGAATGGTAGTTTGCATTGATATTTGGTGGGAATTTTATGTTATTTAGCAACATTCAAGCCAACTATTCCTTATTAAATTATCATAGTTACTCAATTAATGACTAATCCACATGATAGTGATTCAAAAGTATGCCAGAGAGGCCTTCAATAAATTAAAAGGATTATAAAATTTGGTATTAAATATACCAATGATTTGAATGTTGAGTTGATGGGCTATTAAAATTATAATTTTGCAAGACATCCAGATGACAAAAATCCCACCATGGGATATCTATTCAATATAGGTCCCATAGTTGGATCTCAGAGTCATGAGAAGAAACCAACTATTTAGGTGTCTTCCATTGAAAATGAATACAAAGAATTATGTAGTCCAAACTGTGAGGAAATTTGGCTAAGGAAAATTATAATAGACATGTGAGAAAATGAAAGTGTAAAAAAAACTATAAAATGTGATATATAATGCTATTTTAAATGTGTACATGTCCTATTATTCATGGTCAAATGAAGCATCTTGAAACATATCATCATTTTATATGAGATAAAATACAATCAAACGAACTTCACTTGATATATTGTTGTACAAATGATAGTGTAAGAGACATATTTACCAAGCCTCTGGAAAAGGCTCAATTTCAAATATATTGAGAAATATAATTTTCCATTAAAATGAAGCAATAGAATTAATTAAAGAAATGCTAGTGTTTGAATTCACTATAATTTTGTATGCATTATTCTAAAGAGGCAAAGGTTGAATTATTTCCCAATGTAAATAGCTAGCAAATAGCTAGCATGAGTTGTAAACCAATATATGAATCTCTATCATCTTACTTATAGTAGTTATTCATTACACTTATTCCATTACTATATATATAAGATACCATAGCGTATTTAATGTAATATTGAATATAAAAAATCTTTCTCTTCTAGAAGGTTTTAATTTGCAATGTTTTTATTTTTTATTTAGAGGATAAAAACTTTAATTAGAATGGACAAAAAAGTTAAGTGTTCAAAATCCACATGTAAATGATCCCTCATACTTATATTATGGAGTTCAATATTGTTTATAAAATTAATTGTTTCGAGGAAATTTAGATAATAAAATTAAACTACTAGAAGTACACCACCTAAAAACCCCTAAAAGAAAAGGAATAATACATTACATTAAAAACTAGATAAACTACAAGATAAAAAAGTACAAACATGTGGATGCGCAAAACTGACTCACATTAATTTCACCAAAACAATAATAATGTACTTCCTTATTATGGCACACATGCATGGTCTTCACTGCTCAAATTACACATTTGTTCTTTAATTGTTTCCATGATTAAACCTTAAGAGAAAGACACAAAATTAGAGCATGCATAATATATGTATCTATAGATAGGGAAGCCCGGACATTAGAATGCAAGGCAATGCTACTACTTCTAGTATGAAATGAATGTTGCACCGTGGAGCACCTGTGATATTAAAAAATAAATGTTGCTTGAAAAGAGAAACACATTGATAATTGGACGCGTAAATTGTAAAGGTTGTAAATCATGAAAGTCCATGAAACCTTTCGGAGGATGAAATCCAAGATTCAATGATTAATATATACATATTCATGAACATAAATGAATCACATGAGTTATCCTAATTATTTTGATCAATGTTGTCTATTTTAACATGGTATTAGAGTAAGCATATACCTTCCCGGATGAATAGCTTGAACCAAAGTTTTGTGGCATGTACTTGGATGCTGTCACCATACTCACATCTTTTGTTTCGATGTCCATTTTGCATGTTAGATCCACCCATTCATTTGTCCTGTGTAGGGTCCCTGTTTATGTTTTAATGCATCTCCAATTTTATTCCATGTCTTTGTCTATCTAACCATAATATCTACCAATGCACTTGAAAATTCTGCCATTCTCTACATGGTGTATAGACAATTATGCTCAATATGCTCCATGTTTATGTTTTAATGCCTCTTCCATTTTATTCCATGTCTTTGTCTATCTAACCGTAATATCTATCAATGCACTTGACAATTCCACAATTCTCTAAATGGTGTATATACACTATGCTCACTATGCTCCATGCAGAATCACCTTTGAGGTATGGCCTTCTTTGTGTCTACCAACGCTCCTCTGCTCTTTGCACCCACCCCATGATTGCTTCCAAATCTAGTTCATGGCTTATTATTTTGGTAGCAAACCTTATTGTTTTTGTCTCGAAATTCAAGTCCTCCTTTACAAAACATTGTGTTATCCATTGCCTCATGGTCTAGCATACACACTTCACTTATTCGTACATAGTTCTTTGGAATTTTTTTGTGAAATATACAAAAGGAAGAGTGAATTTTATGTAGCATGTATCGACGTCTTTGACTCATTGATATGAAAGATGCTTCTAGTTTATTAGAGGATTGGAAATAAGAGGTTTGGATATACTAGTCATAGTATTTTCCTTGGCCATCCCGATTCCCAAAACAACTGATCAAGAGATTGTCCATCCTTAAAAAGATTTTTTTGTCTTGCATTCAGTTCTATTTTTTTCAATGAACATAATTGAGATGTATGCAATGGTGCTAAAATTTAACAAGTGTCATGGTAGGGATTGTACATGGCTTATCCACCTTGAGTTTTGATGTTGGGGCTCCTAGGGATCATTTTTAGATCTTTGTTATGGCCATCATTTCTCTTCAAGGTTGAAGCACTATTTTTTTAGCCTAGTTTGATGCACAACACTTGAATACATGGTGGATGCACATGATACGTTGGTGGTGAGCCAAATGGCCATAGTATGATATGTATATTTCATTTTTAATAATTTGAAAAAGAAATTCCATATAAACATGAAAATCTCAAAAACCCTGTTTTCACAAAGTGCTTGGTAGGATATGAAATGGTGGATGGTAATGGCTCAATTGCTAACAATATTGAGATACTAATTATTTTGTATGCCAATGGTTGATTTGTCTCCCATGATGAGTTGATTAAGAATAAAATATCCCACTTCAAGCTAGTGTTGGGTATGACATGAAATGGTGGATGATAATGGTTCAATTGCTAATAATATTAATACACTGATTGATTTGGATGCCAATGGTCGATTTGTCTCCCGTGATGAGTATTGAGATACTAATTTATTTACTAAAACATTCAATGGTTTTAAAATGATGTGTTGTATGTTGTTGGGATTTACATATGACTCAGAAAAATGTATATTTTCTATATGGTGGTATTTTTATTTATAAAAAACAAACAAAAATAAATGTTGGGTCGGCAAGGTTTGGACCTTGACGCCTTGGGCCCAATGACCCACCCAACGATAGGCCAAACAATGCACTAGGGTGGTTATTTTATATCATTGGCAACACATTAATTATTTAAACCATAATTCATTCACCGTAGAGTAAACCGACCAAAAACAGAGTGGAGGTCGTGAGCATGGAGTCACGAAAATAAAAACATGTGGGTCACAGAGCCATGAGCAAGATGATAGAACCATGAACTATGGATCCATGACTAGGATGGAAACCTAATGGAGGAGAACCCTACAGCTGGAGCATTTTTCAAGTTGGAATATTCTACATGAATATTCTCAAAGAATATTATTTTGATGTTGCGAGGAATCTAAAAGATTCCCCAAGGGACTAGAATTGTACGTGGAACAATGTGGTTGAAATTATACTCATTTTAACCAAAAAAATTCATGGATCGTGATGGTGTTGCCAATTTTTTCATCTCAGTAGCAAATCTCAAGGGTTATGGAAGTAACATACCTTCTTAATTAAATGTTGGGCATGAAGTTTGAGAAAAGAATGCGCGTTTCAAAAGAAGGTCATGTTGATAGTCAAAAGTCTCAGTAGGACGAGATGTACCTACTAGTAATGTGATTGTTATAATTTGAGCAGCTGAATTTTAAGTCACTATTAGGACTAGAGGTATAATGATTTATTTTTCCATCTACTTGCCTTTATTTTAATGAGATGAATGGAACAACCTCCGCACTATTAAATGAGGGGCCAAAGACGTAGTTGAGACTAGAAGAACTTCATTATCATACTTTTGTGTGCATTGTATTCATGAACTCCGTTATGTTGCTTATTATTTAAGTGTTTTCACATATGGTTTTTACATGTATTTGATGTAATTCTGTTAACACTGCCCCAAAGAAAATATCTTGGATAATGCATGTAAATCAGAGAACCCAGATCAAGTTTAGTATCAAATCTATCTTCATGTTGGTGTGAATTGTTAATGTGAACGATAACTACATTGGACATGCAACACGAAGAAGGAAAATGGAGAATGACAAAGATTTCTTTCAAGCTTTCTATAGGATGCCAGACATGGTAGACAAATTGTTTGCAAAATTATGAGAATAAATTGCCAAAGAAGGAAGGGAAGAAGAAATATAAAGTAGAGGAAAATGCTTCTGTAAATGAGGGAAAACCTCCATTTCCATATTCAATTAAATATTGTTCTTCTTCGTCTTATTTTTATCATTCAAATGAGGAGATCAACTAGAGAATTCAAGCAGAGAATGTTGAAATGGGGAGACTGTTATAAGAAGAAGAAAAGGAGAATCAAAGATTGAAGGTTCATCTACGAGACATGGAAAAGGCCTTGGAAAACTTGAAGTGCAACGAAGGACTTTTGAATATATCATCACCCACTATAGAATTGAAAATTGAGGTAAATAGTATTGGTGAGTCTTTAATTTTATGTTCTCATTATAATGATAATTTTGGTGCATTTGAAAGACACTCCAAATGGTAAAAGAAAGGGATTCTGAATCAATGTAGGTTAGGACTACACAAGCCATTTTATTGGTGGTGATTGTAGGTAATATCCAAAGAGATATGAACATTTCAAAGGAAAAACTAAGGCAATCTCTCCTCGCTAGATGTGCACTAGAGACAGCCATTCAAGGAAGGTTGTATCGACCAAGAAGGAGATTCAACATAAATATCCCTCTCAACATTAGAGGAGAAAGAAGGTCATGAAATTATAGATGAGGAAAAACCATTGCATCCATTACAACAAGGGTGGAATTCAAAGATTCACGTGTTGGAAGCTCCACCTAGGTTTACCCAAAGAATGACCAAAAGCATATGAAGGCACCTCTGAAGGAACCCACCAATGAAGCAGTTCAATAAAGAAGCTAACTATAGGAAGAAATCCCATTAGCTTGGTTAGAGAAGAGATGGTTACCCGTTTTAAGTAGTTGAGTATGACCACCATTGTAAATCACATGTTGCGAAAAAGTTTGTAAAAGTGATGAAGAGTATAAAATCACTAGTGAATGCAACATCTTGGTATTTTGGAATTTAGTTGGATAGGACAGGGTATGGTTTATATTGTGAACTTCATCATAAGTGTTTTATAAACTATTGGATAGTATGACCTTCTTTGCAATCTTGCAAGTTGGACATGTATTGGCAGATTCAAATTTGGATATAGATATATGTGTCGGTTTCATCATTCCAAATTATGAATTACAAAGTGGAAGGAAGGGAAAGTTAACTTGTTAGATATATTTGTTATGTAGATTATGATTGTAGTACTATTTATAATTTTAGAGGACCAAAAGTCCCTTAATGGGTAGGAAGGATCCAGATGGCTTCATGAATCCTCAAAAATCAAAATGCTTGAAATTTGATGGAAGCATCGCCAAGTTGTAGTGCTCGTTGTTATGATTCCGATGGTGTAAATAACACTAAAATATGAGTTTGCATGACCAACTTATCGCAGTTTGAAGTTTGAGGGGACAACGATGAGAATGGGGGCCACAACATGCCACATGGTATCCCAATCAACAAGTTATATCCAAAGTTGACATATTGCCCACCAAATTCAAACACATGCTTAAAAAAGTTGGTCAAAACACAAGCCAATGGATTAAAATCATATATATATTAAAATATGATTAATCAAACAACACATATATTAAAAATGCCCCTTACATAGAATGAAATACTAAAAAAATCTTATATGGTTATTTGAAAATAAAAATGTAAAAATATAGTTAATAATATAAACATGTAAAATTAACAGATCCATTTGGTTGTGCCACATATGAGAATTAAAATTACAGTATCATAATAGCCATACACGATATTATGAATTGTTGGGACAATATTATATGGTTAAACCGTATGGTTCTAATATATTAAACCAAACAAATGGTTACTTATAAACTATCAAGTTCATATGGAAAATAACTAGCATTTGCAGCCAAGGATGCAAAAACGCCGTAAGGCACAGTGTGTGTAAGAATTTTGAAACGTGAATAGACTTTAGCAGGTTTTTTGTGAAAGGAAGGGTCGTCGATGCCAAGTTTTAATTTGAGGAAGCCATGCCTAAAACCGCTGACAAGGAATGCAAGTAGTTGAAAATATGCATTGAACCTATATAGAGGCCTTTGTTTGTAGCTGGTAAAAATTGTGGAGTTAAAGGTGAAGATAAATGAATGAATCAATGCGAACAACAATCGGGCAACCATATTGATTTGGACAGGGCTACCCAAGAAATCATTATCCAAACGGGAAATTAAATTAGTATGAAGATATACCGAAAACATGTAGTATATTAATTAAGGTCAATTGATTTTGTGAACAGAATATGTTAAAACCCATTAACAATGAAATGGGCATGAGGATATAAACTATCAAAATGGTATTGGTCTTGAAACATCCCTTTTTAAGTTTCAAATGGAAAACACAAATAGGTGCAAAGACATAAAATATCAAAATGGTATTTGATGTTGAAACATCCTTTTTTAAGTGTGAAATGGAAAATACAAATAGTGTATTGTAACATCCTTTTTTCAAGTTCGAAATGAAAAACACAAATAGTTGTGAGGACACAAGCCATGAAATAGCAATTGATCTTGAAACATCATTTTTTAAGTTTGAAGTGGAAAATACAAATAGTGAATTGTAACTAGATAGGTCCGAGAAGGAATACAATAGCGTAAAGGAGATTGTGCTTGTCATTCCATATTTGAAGTTGTAGGAAAACATGGTGGAGGAAGCGAAGACATGAAGAAGCAGCAATGGACCTGCGAAATGTATGTTTTGTTAGAATTAGGAATATGTAAACCAGCTACAGAAATGTATCAGTAATACTTTGTAGGCGAGTTGTGTTAAAATGAAGCTGGAAGTAATGGAAATGAAGTTACCTTTGCTATGGGGATCCATATATCGTTAGTGGAAAATGCATGGTGAATAACGGCAGGCTGAACACCATTTGGAGGGTAATGCGCAGCTGAAGATGCATTTTTTTTTGCTTGCCAGGCTACTTGTCATTGTGCAGGTAGGTTATTTCTGATTCCATGTGGCCTATTGCAAAAGAAAGAAAAGGTTAGATTGAGATGTATAGATAATATAAAGACATTCTAATATTTGATCATTTCACCAATATTGATTAAAGGTAGTTGATTTTGAAAGATATGAAAAGCACGCTATGAAATAGAATTAGGCAACTAAATGGAGGGAACCTTTTGTTGATGTCAAAGCATGGGTTGGAGCAGATTATTTGGAGGCGGCATTGAACGAAGAATGCCTTACGCGTGTTTTCTGTGAGAAATGTTTTTGTTGTCCTTCATTTTACTGTAACGATCGAAACTGAATGCGGGGTTAATTCGGAGATCCTGTAGAGAAGGGACTCTTGAAAGAGCTGTGAATGTGAGACCTTGACGTTTTGTTTTTCCAATGTCAATCATTGCCTTTGGAAGTGTCATACCTTGAGATTTATGTATGGTTAAAGCCCAACCATCTTCAATGGAATTTGTGCACGTCCATTTCTTTTTACTGCTGCAATAGGTAAGTGAGTGGGGTTTCCTTCATCCCAAGGAGGCCCAATGTATTTGGGAAAATCCACGACAACAAATGCTGGAATTTGTGGTGGTGCAGTTGATTCTTTGTAAAAGATGGTTACAATTTTTCCGAGGGAACCATTAACAAGTCCGGCTGAAACCCAAAGGTTGGAAGTCAGCATAACTTTTTCGCCATTCCATAACAATACAATTCGCTCAAGTTTCTCGTCTTAAGAGGAAATACTGGAATATGTGTTGTCATATTCAGCAATGGATCTTGGAATCGAAGTGTTTATAGATTTCATCATTTGCTTATTATGGACCATTGTTTGAGCATTTCTTTGAAACAGATGCATGGAATCCTGGAATTAACATATTTCTTCCTCTGACGAAAAGGAATCTGTGCGTGACATGAGTACGTTGTAGTCGTCGATTGTTGGATTTGCATCTCTAATGTTCTGGAGAATGTTCCTGAAAGTAACCTGTGTGATGTCGTCGCCTTGTTGACGAAATATCGTGTCTAATGTGATGACTGTGTTGAAGGTGTTCCATAGTGCGCTTCCATGGCTCGTCCCTGCATATAGAGGAATGTCCTTCATGGGTGGCAGCTGAGTGAGATCACCAACCAATATTATGGAACAACCACCGAAAGGAGTGTTTCTTTGGTGGGGAAATGCTTCCCGAAGACGTCCATCAATATGGTTGAGGAGCTTTGGCCCAATGAAGCTCATTTCATCGATTAGTATGTATCTTATATGTTTGAGTTCTTCTTGGAATTTTGCAAGAGCATTACCTTCTAAGGGCGTAAGATCCTTTAGAGGAAGGTGCAAAGCAGAATGGATTATCAATGCTTGTATGTTGAAGGTGACAATCCCTGTAGGGGTGAGGAGAATGATCGGTGAAGGTTCTGGGCTTGCTAGGCCTATGAGCATATCTTTGATGCAATTAATGAGGAGGGATTTTCCCATACCAGCAGTGCCTTGTATTATCATTCTGAGAGAGGGTAAATAATCCTTACTAGAAAAATGAGTAGAAATAATATTTAGAGATTTTCTTTGCATTAGAGACAATGTAGTAATGGTCGCCAGGATATGTTGATGTGTTTGAAGAATGTGGTGGATGGAGCGTCTATTCTCAATGAATTGTATTGCATTATTTTGTAGATCCAATGGGATAGTGGTATGATTCTAGTTATGGGTGCCGTCAAAGCCACGAAGACCAAGCATGTCAAGGTCATTTATGAGAAGCTCATTTGTTAGGTGTAATTGGGAAAGTAATTCCCATTCATTTATTTCCATGGTGTCTGCTGCACTGGTTTCATTTATAGTTGAGGTATCATCTGTGACAAATTCAATATTAGATAGAGTGCGGTGTTGATGCGAAGGATTGTAGAATGGACGAAATGTTTCCTAATTTGCGGTGAATTCTGCAGCAGAATCTCCTATATCCTGTACGATATGGCAAAAAGGTTTGTATAGCATATGTTCAACCTTGCAAAAGTCAGCGTAGCAAGGTTCAGTTGTGGATGGTATGGAGGAGTAACGTGGTATGACTCGAACAATTGCTTTTGTAGGCCTTTGTTTCCATTTGTTTGTTTTGCGACGAGGATCATATGACCAGGACCTTGCCAATTCTATTAGTGATGTGGCCTCTAGGGTGGAAGGGCGCTGGATATATGTATCTATGATGTGTGGGGATGTAGTGGAGGTGGCGATCATTTGCGGAAGGCGCAGAAGAATTTTCTGGCTTACATTTAAAGAAATAAATGGTCGGCTACATAATGTTAATGGCAATTTTTGCAGCATATGGCAGGTTTCCTATGCTCCAATATCACGATCAACAAGGGTTTCTGCAAGAAATTTTCGAAATGCGGATGTTGCTGGGTCAGCAGTGGGTGAAGCAAGTACAATTCTACGTAGCATTTGGTGGAAGCTTTCAGATTTTTTTTTCTTCTTTGGATGCATATTTGGCGATATATTCTTGCACAGCGTGTATGGAGAGCACTGGTTGGCAGTCAACATTTGCACGCCAAATAGATAGGATGGTAGGGTTATGGCTATTGAGTCAATCATCATTCTGAGCAGGGGTGTATGTTTTTTGGCCACTGGAGTCAATGAATAAGGCCGATTTTGGATGTAATTCCCACGGTTCTTGATAATGACATTGGAGTGAGGACCCTTTTTTTCTTAGGCACATGCTTTCCGAGCATTTTGTGTGACGTTCAACACAGTTGACGAGTTGTTCATAGTCACTGGAAGGATTGGTACTGAATATTTGTTGTGTGGACAATAGACAAGGGTCTTTGGGATCTGGCCAAGCATTTGGTTGGTTTGAAGTCGAAGGAGCACGAGGGTTCCAAGAGGGAATATATTTGTCGAAGAACTGCCTTGCAATATCTACTGCTTCTGTGTCTTCCGAGTTGAGGTTCTCCATATCAGGTGCATTTTCGATCCAAAGGAAACCATGGATGTGCGCAGACCACCTATGTTGCCATTCATACCTATCAAGTATGCGTTTTTGTAAGTTAATTTTGCAATAGGTGAGGAATGTTGTTTAGAGTTCTTGGAGGGAAAAAAAATGCGGTAGAATGCGTACTTGTACCAGTAATCTTTTGTATTCAAGTGTTTCTCTAAGATAATCTCACGAAATGTTGTGAATCTATGGTGCATATACAGTGATGTTAAATGTGGGTAAGATATAATGTTTTCATTTCTCCACTTTTGTTGTTTTGCAATATCAGAAGGAACACATCCAGGCATGATTGCATGAAGATCAGGCCATTTTGTATCAGCTGCACTCAATGTGAAGAAGAACGTCGGGTAGCCGAGTTGAGATATCATGTCCGTTAGTTCGTTTTTAGCTTTGTGCAAAAATGACCTTATTCCACGTAAAGAGCTACCGAAGCGCATGACTTGCTCTGCCAACTGCTCATCTGGAAATTTCTCTAAGCGGAGGCTTAGATCCTGAATAGATACTGCAAAGTTATCTGTCATGTTATTTTTCACAAAAATCGATGTTGTTGCTTGACTGCGATGCTGCATCATGAGATTATATATGTAATAACGAAAGCGTGGGTGCTTTCCAAATCTGTTATCGTAGTAACGTATGAGATGGAGTGCATATTCATGTAATTGCACTGCTTTCATTCTTGGCTGATTCGGCATTGCAGCTCCTGTTGGGAAAAGGGCAGGGAAAGCCATAGAGAGTAGACCTTATGTGTTTTATTCGTTGACTGGCGATAAACCAATTGTTGGCCACTCAATTGTAGTATCAGATTGGTGGTTGTAAGCATGCAAATAATGGCTGATTTCTTGGATTTCTGTATTTGTATTAGGTATGATGGGGACGAATGATGATGTTTGGTCTACGGATGGGTCTGTGAAATCTTCGGTGAGCTCATGGGGGGGTTCAAGTGGAAGGGGGATAGCAGTTTCTGCAGTATTGGAATGGTGAAGGGAGGAGGAGACGTCGGTGGGGATTGCTGGTAAGGATGCCAACGCATTGGTATCAATACGAACATTCTTATAGTATGGGTCATTTGCCAGTTTGTATTCCAATGCAGCGAGAACGCGATCCCTACTGACAATGAAATCATAAGCCTTATGGTCATTACTATGATGCGTGACAATTAGGATGTCCAAGTGTTCAACACGGCGTGGCAACATGTTTGTGATTTTTGTAATGTCTTGAGGAGAACAAATTGTGTGGCCATTGTATTTATACTGTCCACCACGTGCATGTGTTACTTGAAGTATATGGTTAACCTTAGCAATGAGCATTTCTTCTACCTGTGAAAGAGATGCAAGGGTAGCTGGTTGAGGACGAGGGTCCATGTTGTTTGATAATGAGAAGTGATGACCCTTTGTTTCAGAGACGCATCTGGAGCAGCAATACATGTGGTTGGAATTGCGGATATGTATTCCCGGATATGATTCAAGAAAAATGGAGCATGGGAATTTAGGTGGAAGTTTATCAATCTTTGCACGAAAATCTCGATGTGCTTGATTAGTATAAATGTTGTTGAAAGTATGTGCAAAGGAGGGGTCAGGGCAATGAGTAATGGATGTATTTGTTTGAGAGGTTTGCTAAGAAGATAAAGAGTCCGATAATTGCAAGGGAGGATTGTTTTCAGGGTGGGCCATTTCAGACGAGGAAGGTTGGTTTTCCTTCTGTTTTTTGTGTTTTTGACATTCCCTGGTTTCTTTTCTTGCTTGGTAAAGCTCACGACGCCGTGCATTTATTCGTTCTTTATTTGTTGCATAGTATCTCTGAGCACGTTCATTATTAGAACAAGAAGCCATTCGCAATATTTATGGTACCTATAAGCAAGAGAGGGGAAAAGAAGAATGTTATTTGGGGACAACAACCATGTGATTGCATGAAAGCGAAAGAAGGGTAAAAAACGCAATAGAAAGCAAAAGAAGGGAAAAAAATCCAGGCTCTGAATAGTTCCATGCGAAATTTTTTATTTGAGTAATGTTTTTGAAACAACATATTAGTATTTTTTCTATATACATGTAGGTAGTTTCATGTGCAAATTTGATGAAAGGGAAAAAAATTTGAATTTGTCTACTCACATAATGCTAGGTACAATGGAGAACAATACTTATTTCAATGGTATATAAGAAAATTTCATTAGAAGGCATGCAACAGTATATCTTGTAAAGTTGTATTTATAAAATTGGATAATAGGAATTGCTAAAAAGCAAGGAATACATTTTGAAATATTTATCTACAATGGCGAGATGTTCTGAATTTCTCGAAGGATGTTTTTGCATTCTGCCATGAAATGCAGCTTTTCTTCTTTTATGATAACACATTTCAAGCGTGGAACCTCTTTAAAAGTTTCTGTCTTCACCGACAGTGTGAAGATATGATCTGTCCATAGAGCCCTAGAGACAATTTCCTTGATAAGTTCTGGATCAATTGTAGAGCCCGCATCTTCGAAAGCAACAGTTGAAGCCAATTCACCAGTGTGATCTTGTATGTCGATTTTCAATAAGTATCTGTAATCACAGTCGCGTACTTCAGCGTTGCATTTTGGACAGAACCACATCCCTGTATTTTGCGGAATAAGTTTTTTCGTGCATTTTTTCCCGCCAACGAGAGACGGGCAAGAAATTTAGTAAAAACTATCAATCCCAATTTTTGTTATTGTGCCCTTTAATTGGAAAAAAGTTGGTTTCTCTAAGGAATCCATATTGCAAATGTCAGAAATTGTTATTTTTTTTTGTTGGTGGCCGAAAGGAGATCTTGTTGTTAAAGATGTAGAAGCTGCAGTCGAACCTTCTTTTTTAAACCACGACTTTAGCGCATGAGCCTCTTCAATGTCACGATCTACAAGAATAATGGATCTTGTTGTAGTGTCGATATTTTTTCCATTAAATTATCCAACGCGTGCAGATTTGATTGCAATGATGGGGTTATTTCCCGTAGCACATAGGGAGGAGATTTCTTATGACACGGCCTTAAAATTATCTCCCCAAAAGATTGCATCTATGCTATACTCTGACATGTCGCGAAGCTTAACTGTTTGTTTATTGACTTTAGAGCCATATTTTCTACGTATGGTGCATACACCAGAAATGTCGGTGACAACACCAAGAACATCAACAATGGAGTTGACGGTTGTTGTTTTGATATCGTTAATTGATTTTATATTGAATCGCACTGTTCGATTATGTTTTTTTTCACCGGCAACATGTTCTATGGTAGGTGTCGCATTCAACAAAATTTCCCAATCATTGTTCAAGTAGTTGTATTGCTTATTAGCCATTTTCACATTCCCTTTAGAGACAATGTAGACATTTTCATTTTGGATTTTGTCGAAAAAATAATCTGCGACATTGTTGAAACATGTAATATGAATTTCTCCACTCTCTGTATCGAACAGGTCGAAACCAAACACTCTACGGGGTCCATATTGATTCTGAAATTGTCGAAGAGATATTTTCCTTTGGACGTATCCTTTTATGCAACAATTTGAGTGGTAAGGGTTTAATGATTTGATGGGAATTTGAACTGGTAGAACAGACGGAGTTGGAGTAGTTGGAAGAGGGCAGTGTCTTTTTGATAAAGGTTGCGGGTCTGATGAGGATGGAGTTTTTTCATTAGATGTGATGGGGATACTCAAAGTTTTTGGATTACCAATCAAGGGTGAAAATGAAGTAGATATTTTAAATTCTATTAGCTTTATAGACCTACACAACAATTGAGAGTCATAGGAATAATTGTTAGGAGCGGTTGTGGTATAAATAAAAAATGCCAAATTTTGAAATAGGAAATTCATAACAAACTTACGTTGATGGACCAATAGCCGAGGTAGCCCAACTTTTAACATTTAAAACAGAGCCCTTTTGTAGCAAGCCTATTGATACGAGATCATTGAAATCTTTTGGAAGTATGATGTGTTTCTTATGTGTTCCGTCTGAAATTGCAGTACGATATCTCGGAGTTGTTTTTTGCACTGATTGTATTGGTTCAAGTTCAACAATTTGCAGGCATGGTTGGATATGAGTTGAGCCAGATAACTTTGAGGAAATTGCATTTTCAGTAAGGTTTGTTGTCATTTCTGGTGCAAAACAAAACGCAAAAAATGTTGTTTTCTCTACGTAAGATGTTTAAAATTCATTACATTCCTACAAAATCACTTGAAAAAAATATGAATTAAAGGGCAAAGTGAAAGAAGCATGTTCAATTTTTTTTCTAAATGAGTGGGCACCGAAGTTTGTAAACATAAAGAAGAGAGACATTTATCAGAACAACTTCCATTACGAGCATTTTTTTGAAGCATAGTTCCACCAAGCGAAGAGGAAGAAGGAGAGGGAGGAACAAACGAAGTAGAAGGTTTGGGAGTAACTCTAGTACCACCTGGTTGCTGTCATGATGGTCCAAGAATCACGGTGTTTTGAACAGCATAGTTCGAGAAGAGCCATACCGGCGGGCGAATTACAAGCCCTGGAAGGGACAATGTAGCCATATGAGGTACACCAACATCTTCCCTAGAGGAGAAGGGAGTAGGATTGCCCCAAGGGGAAATCCTTGACTGGTGGACTCCATTTTCTCAACCTGAAACCAATGAGGGAGCAGTGATGTTATTCTGATTCGAATAAAACCTATGACACTTTGACACAACTTTCTTTTTCAATTTTTAAGAGTCGAAAAAAATCCAAAGATGACTCTAGCCGCCTCTGATGTTGGAAACTCTAGTATCATTTGTTTGCTGAGTTGTTTCTTCAAGAGTCATGGTGTTTTTAATGACATAGGTTGAGAAAAGCCATACTGGCAGGCCAATTGGAAGCCCTGGAGGGGACAATGTAGCCATATGAGGTGCAACAACATCTCCCCTAGAGGGAAAGGGAGTAGGGTTCCCCATAGGGGAAATCTTCGACTGGTGGGCTCCATTTTTTCACCTTAAGAGCAACGAGGGACCAATGAGGCTATTCCCATTTAAATAAATTTTATGATGCTTTGACATAATTTGCTTTTTCAATTTTTAAGAGTCGAGAAAAAGCTAAAGATGACTCTAGTCGCCTTCGATTTTTTAATGAGCCTGAAGTGACAAGTGCTCAGATGGTCCTTTTCTTTTAAGGAGTCTGAAAAGAACGAAAGTGACTACTCTGGATATCTAGACAGGGGGATTACCAAACCAATAACAAAACTGCAGAATACTTTTTAAGGTACGACAGTCAATCTTCCTGAATGTTGTGTTCAGTGCATTGCGATCGATAGGGCAGCAGACACGGCCTCCTAAGGATAAAGGATATAGCCTATTGTGGTCTCCCAATATATACTCGACGGTACGTGGGAGCACAAGTCCGTATTGGCACTTGTCGTTTCAAAGAGGAGGAATCACCCAACCTACGATGAAAGTGATAGTTACCAGGTTTTACGACGTCGGAATATGTCTCTAGCCTAGACTTCTAAATGGTGTGCGTTAGGTTCCAAAGCATTGTTATGTTTATTGAAGTGTATTTTACAGTTGATCTTTCTTAAGAAGTTTGCCTTTAAGGTTGATCGCGTGATGTACATATACAATTCCTAAATATGCAATCTAAGATGATAAACAAACGTATACTTTCTTTTTGCATTGAAAATCCTAGCTACTAAGGAAAGAAAAGTGAAATTGTTTCAACATAGAGCAGACAACACACGTTAAGTCCTATATCAATTTCTGCATGCATTCTAAATGTAAATGTACATGCATGTATTTGTTTTCCACTTGCTTAGTGTGTGGATGACAAAAAAAATGCCAAGTGCAATATAATATCAATACAAAGATTTGGCTATTCCAGAATTCTGACAGACATAAACAAAGCTATTGAAGTTTGTATCTAAGATTTTCTAGAGTTTGTTCACTAGAAACAAGATAGCCATGATGGCACCACTTTGCACTAGTCTAACACAAAGGAAAAAAAGTTAAATTATCAAGAAATCATATTTATAACTAAATCATTTCAATCCGGAAATAATTTTGAATTAAATTTATAAGACCCTGTAGCTGCTCAGTGGTTACTGTACAATTGATGGAAGAGGATTCTCTAGCATGGTCCATGGAAGGAATAGAAATGAAGAAAAAACTTGGAAAGGAGATTAAGGTTGTTACCGGAGATGAACAAATACAACAAATATCCAGAAATGTCCTTCAATGCTAAAAGTTGAATTGCCGAATGACAAAACAAAGCAAGCCAAGGTAAAGTATCTATATTTCAACATTGCTGCATGAGTAACCAACATAAGTTGCACAGTGGTATGCAAATTAATAGCCTAAGCGGGAAAATCCCCAATATAATCCACACAATCTAATCCTCAATATTTTAACATAAAAATTTAAATTTAAGAGAATTATCACTTTATATTATATAAATTCAAACATTTTCCTTTATACATTATATTATTTTAATTAAAAAAATATATCATACATCGTTGTACCATTAATAAATATAGTGCAGAACTTAAATAA
>APFE030001404.1:0-37771 GCA_000404065.3 Pinus taeda | reverse complement strand
AAATTTTTAGTATCATATTTATCTTATATTAAAAAAAAATCAATCTTACTTATTTTTACAATGTCAATTATACATTTTTATGTAAAAATAATAATGAATACAAATTTTAAATAATTGGTCAAAATTGTTGTATAAAATCATTTTTCCCTATATTAATTTGGCAACCATTATTTTTGTGTAAAAAATAAAAATAAAATTAAAATTAGAAAAGGGCTAAACTTACCAGCTGGCTAAATTTAACCACTACAAATTTCCCAGCTTAAATTGATATGATTTAAATGTGAAATAAATTGTGATTTGGGATTACATTCTACAGTAACACTGAGGAGTTAATAATATAAACATGTAAAATTAACGGATCCATTTGGTTGTGCCACATATGAGAATTAAAATTACAGTATCATAAAAGCCATACACGATATTATGAATTGTTGGGACAATATTATATGGTTAAACCATGGTTCTAATATATTAAACCAAACAAATGTTTACTTATAAACTATCGAGTTCATATGGAAAATAATTATTAAAATGTTTGACAGTTTTCAAATCACATGTTTTACGTTGGCGGGAGATACACATGACTCGAACCAAATATGCCCTTTTTTTAAGCGATATTATTATTCATGAAATAAAATAAAAATAAAAAAAACATTGAGTCAGTGGGCTTTGAACTCCGACCCACACAACCAGACGCTAGTTAATGTGTCAAGGTAGTTCTTTGATATTATTGCTTGTAGAGAAATATTAAAACCATAATTCATTCCCCAGATGACAAATCAACGAAGGACAAAGAAGAGGCCGTGAGCATGGAGAAATAGAGTTGAGAACAAGAGGTTCACTAAGCTGTGAGAAAGTCGACTGAACCATGATTTATGAAACCATGACCAGGATGGAACCCTAATGAAGGCATAACCCTACTGTGGGTACATTTTTCGATATGGAATATTTTCAGGAATATTGCCACAGAACATTCTTACATTCTTTTCATGTTGATAGGAATCTAAAATATTCTGTAAGGGGCCAGAATTTCAGGTGGAAAAATGTGGCATAAATTCTAGTAATTTTAACCAAAATTGGGCAATGATTGCTAAGCAGTCCATCACAGGGGCCATAGAAGAAACCCACATTTTTCATATAACAAATCCAGTATAACCCCCACCATAACCAATATACATTTAAACCTCCATAGCTAACAAACCTGAAATGCCTACAATGGGTACCACAACTGCTCATATCCCTCCACACTATGGTACCTCGTGAAATGATTCTCGATGCCATGAAAATCAAAGAGTGTCCTGCTTATTGAGGATTAAGGCAATTAACCATGGTCTTAGTACTTGAATCTTCCATTTTACCAAAGAAATAATTGAAGTTGAATCTTCCATTTTACCAAAGAAGTAATTGAAATTATATTTTGATGTAGACATTTAAATACTCTTTTACTAAAAATGTTTGCTCATTTATAGGTTGCAAACTGGTAAACAAATCTGAGGCTTACCTCTTCTTCAATTTTTCCAAGGTTTATGATTTCAAATGTATATATTCTAACAAAATTAAAAGAAATGTGATTGATATTTTTAACAAAATCTCTTTTTTTCTTCTTTAGTTAAATATGGTTTCATTTCACAATGCTAGAATTTCTCAAATCTCTGTGTTGAAGATACCTTCTCTCCCAAGTTTCATAGATCATAGTTGCATATTTTTATCATTTTTTTTCCTCTCAATTAGACATCTAAGAAAATTTCATTCTTTGTCCTTGCATATTCCTTACATAATTCACATTAGCCATAGACATTTTAAGGCTTTTGCTGGTCAACATGTTAGTGGCTTTTGTGCATTAGTAGTGAGTCCACCCAATTAGAATGAAACTAAGCGACTCTATTTACTATGGATAACTAGATTAGGTCATTTGTGAGATTGCGTGATATTCCGATATTGTTTTCTCAGTCATGGAGCATATTAATAAAGCTTAGATACAACTACATTTCATTATGAAGCCTTCTCCTTATGGCTAATCAGGATTTTTTTTTTTTTTTTTATTCTTTCTCCATTAAATATATACCACCTCTTCTCCATTAAATATATACCACCTCTTCATGTTTCAGGTTCTAATGGACCTTATGATGGAGAGGAAAAGGTAACTTGTTTAAGAGAATTCTATTAGTTTGGCGTTTCTTTTATCACGTAGATTTTTGAAGGAATGAAGCATGTTTGTTATAAATTGAGTTAAGTTAATAATTATCATGACCATGTATAATCTTGTAAATGGTGCAAACTATCTTATTTCATGGTTGAGAACAAAGGTCCGTGGATTTACAAAATTATATGTAATAGATTAAGTATTTTTGCTATTTAGAATTTCCAGTTATTGTTGGTCACATAAAAATAGATATACTGAAATATTGTTGGCAAGTTATAATCGATTCATTTATTCTACTATATATATTTAGGTAGAAAAAAATTCAGCTTGGTCATCTGATGCATCTTCAAGGTCATGTAAATGTGTCTTAAACACACCGATGCAGGTAAATTTCCTTTCCATTACGTTCTTTCTACCATCATTTTTTTGTAGAAGTAAAAATTAAGAAATCATTTGTAACATAAACAACATAGATGGGAAGAAAATGAATAACAAGGAAATATGGAAAAAAAAATGAATACATAATAATAATATGTTGTACAATATTTATTCATTTGGTTGTTTCCAAATTGGAAGAAAGAGAAGAAGAAACAATTGAAAAAAAAAGGATAAGTGCACTCGCATCCACGTAATCAATGTGAAAAAACATAATGTTGATATCAATGAAGTTATATTGATGAAAATCTTTCAAAAACTAAAAATGAAGATAAACTAAGCTAAGTAGAATGGATCAAATATAAAAATCATAGATTCATTTATAATGAAGTCTTCTTAGTAAAACTGATTTTAGAAATTAATTTCAAAAAATAATCGAACAATAAAACAACATTCGTAGATTTAGTGAAAGTTGAAATACCTTTGGTCAACACAAGTGAAGTCATATGTTTGTTGAAGGATGTTGTCATACCCATAAATAAAATAATATCAAATAACATCGTAATGCCTCAAGTAAATCATAGCAAGGTCAATATATATATATATTAAGAGAGACTAATTTATGTGGCAATTATACGGACAAACAAATCAAATAATCCTAGTAAGATTAAAATATAGATTAAGAGGGATTAATTTACTAAGGTCCTATATCAAAATCCAAAATCACATAATTCACAATATGCAAGAATGAACATGATAAAATCACCTCATATCTTCAACATTATCAAGTAAGAGAAATCTACAAGTAGATGATCCATTTAATTTAATGGTTTTTTCCAAATTACATTATATCTTCAAAATGATCAAGTACAAGAAATCTACAAGGAGATGGTTCATTTGATTTAATGTTTTTTTCCTTTTTCATGCTTTTAGGAAAAAGTTTTAAGGAGGCAATAGTAGTAATACCTAAAATATATTTAAACTAGGGATCTAATATAGTAATAGGTATGTAATATGTAATAAATGACATATTAGACATAAATCATCATTAAGTAATCCTTATGAATAATAATGATAAGTTGTACCCTTTTCAAAATTCATGACCTATCACAGATTAATACATAACTATAATATTCAATATATCCATTAGACTACTATATATATGTGTGTGTATAATTGTTGTGTAATGTGGATTAGTTTATCTATTCATGACAATTTTATGAAATTGGCAATGAAGTATACTTCATAACCAAAGACTTTATGATATAAACACCAATTCTAACCATTGTAGATCTATGACCAGAGAACATAAACACTATCTCTAGCCATTATATATGTCAATCCCTAGGGAACCAAGGCGTGCTCGTGTCTCTCCACAAGCCAAGGCATGCCCCTAGAATGCTTGGTGAAACAAGTTGCTATTGGTGACACAACCTTCTTAAGAAATGTGATGAAATAATTACAATATTTGTGACGATGTAGGAATTTAAGCGAGTGTTGAATAAATGAGAAAAATATTTGTCATATTAGTTTTGTGATGTGGTGGGTCGAGCAACAAGAGAATGCTGGAATTAGAAACTGATTGTATAGACTCAAGGCATGTATGTTGGGTAAGGTGGAATGAAATGGTGGAGTCAAGAAAAAACAGTGTGTAGATGTGGTAGCACATGGGAAGAAGGGTGAGGTCAACTTGAATCAAGGTTCCCAACCAATAAGGGAGAGTCGACTTAAGTTCATAATGGAATAAAACTACATGGCTAGTGCATGGTTCATACATATGGGAAGAACCATATGATGGATGAGAGAAATTCAAAATCTATTGAAGTCATATGCAAAGATGAAATGGAACAATGTGACAGATACAAGAATATGTGAGGGACATAAGATGAGTGAGCATAGGCCTATGGTAGTGCAAAACTAGGCTATACTCAAAAAATTTAACCAAGATGGCCTATAGGGTGGAAGTGACCCATGATAGGCTCCTAAGTGACCCGAGTGGGGTTTATACGATGGAGTAAAAGGAAATTGTTGTTTCAGGCTATTTTTCACGATGTGATCTTGCATTACCAATCCTTTTCCTTCATTGATCTTTTTACTTGGTGTTTTCAGTAAAATCAAAAGGTTGAATAGCTGTTCGTTATGAAATGGTGCATGGGTATGATGATGTCAATGTTCCTTTAATCTCTTGAATACAATTATCATGTTTTTATAATGGATGAAATCAATTGGAATGAATTCACAATATTATTATTTCTTTTATTTTGATGAAATTCCACACTTTAGTATAATATAGAGATTGACATGGGTAATATATTGTGAGGCATAATCTGGGTGGATTAACATTGTGCTACACTAAGAAGTTGTCAAACATGTTAGTGCTATGCACTCAAGGGATTACAATGTGCCCACAAGTAACACTTTAACCATATAAATCCTAATGGTCCTCATAGATGGTATAAGAGCTACAACTCAATAGAAGTTGAGTAGTTCAACAATGCATCTTGGATGGAGATGTGCAAGTTATGAGGTATTTCTAGATTTTATGGTTCATATTAATTTAAATATTATGTTAAGAGGATAGATATCGCAGGGAATGAACAAGGAAACTAAAGGCACAAGTTATGCTTTGTGAATATAGAAATCAACAATAAGGTACCTCCTGCACTTGTTGACAAAGGCGCTATTCTTTTTCTTCAAGGAAAGGTTGGTAGAGAAATTTGGGTTGAAAGTAACAAAGAGTAGGGAAATAGTGAAAGACGTCAACTCCAAGGCTAACAAACTGATAGGATTGGTAATAAATGTGTCATTGTTTAATGATTGTTGGAAGTGACTTTTGGAATTCATAGTGATTCTAATGGTGATTTTGAGGTGATATTGGAACAAGATTTCATGAAAGTAAGTTGGGTGATTTTGATATCATGGATGGATCAACTAATTATCTTGGATGAAAAGAATACATCATTTGTGTGCACATCCACATGAGATAAGGAAAAGGATAATGTGAAACTTATTTATGTAGTAAGCATGAATGGACCAACGCAAAAGTCAGGTGCCTATATATGTGCAATAGTGAACAAGGAGGTAGGAGATGATGGAGTGGGGATTCTTATTCCACCAGATCATTTTGATTTGATGAAGACATATTCAAATATGAATCTAGATGAGTTTTTGAAATTTGTCCCACCAAGAAGGGTAGTTGACCATCACATTCAAACTGAGCTTGGTACTTCAGCAATAGCAAAAGTTCCTTACAAGTTGTCAGGACTTGAGCTAAATGAGTTGAAACATAAATTGACAGAGTTGGTTTATGTAGGGTTTATTTTTCATTCGTGATCCATTTATGGTGATCATGTACTCTTCAATAAGAAGAATAATACAAATGAGCTAAGGATGTGACTAACCACCGAGATTTTAGTAAGCATACCATGAAAAACTAGCGTCCCCTTCCACTGGTAGCAAATTGTTTAAAAAAAATGGCAAAGGCCTTAATTTTTATGAAGTAGGATTCTAGATAGGTTTAATATTAGGTTTGAATTATAGAGGGTGATGAAACAAAGAAGACCATGGTAACAAGGTATGTGAGATATGACTTTCTAGTTATGTCTTTATTTGTGTAGTACTCTGTTACATTTTCGATCATGATAAATAAGGTTTTGAATCTAATATTAGATAAGTTTTTTGTGTTATACTTAGATGATATATTAGTGTTTAACGACAATTTTGAGGAAAATAGGAGACATTTTGCACAAGTATTCGAGGCACTTATCCAACATCAGTTATACTTGAAGAAGACCAAGTGTATGGTTCCCAAAAAGGAGATAGTACCTTTGAGTCATTAGGATGGTTAAGGATGTATTCACATAGACCTTGAGAAGATAAAGGTGAGTAGATTTGGAGGAGTCTCCCAATGTGCATGATGTGCCGGTTTTCACTGAGATGACCAATTAATGTTTGAAGTTAATGAAGCGATATTCAAAGCTAGTGTCTCTACTCATATACTTAATAAAAAAGGAAAATCATTAAAGCGGATAAAGAAGAGTATAATTGTGTTTGAAGAGCTCAAACATAGGATTGTACCAGCCCTTGTATTGAAACTACCATATTATTTGAGGTCATTTGAGGATTGTCATGACTTGTCTTGAGGAGACGACCCAAGGTAGTAGAGAACACTAGCATTATTTGAGTGAGAATACTTTTGGCAAGGAATGAGATAATATGTGGAGGAGAACGTTTATACTCTCATTAGTTTCCAATGAGGTAAGACTAACACCATAGGATAGGAAGGATTTTTGCACACTTTCCTAATTCCAGAGAGGCCTTGGGAAAGTGTATTAGTGGAATTCATCTAATAGTTGTTGGTGGTGCAAGGGTATAATGAGGTCTAATATAATTGTGGATTAATTCTCTATGTATTTCATCCTCTTACCTACGAAGTTACCAGAGAGTCAAAAGTAGTTAACACATAAATTATTCCACAATGTGGTGAAAATTTGGGGTCATCCATTTAGCATTATGTCAAGTAGAGTTATGAGATTCATGGGGATGTTTTGGACCTAATTGTTAAAACATATAGGGACACATTTTCTACATAGTTCTAACATTTTTCCATATGTAGATGGAAAAATGGAGTGTATCAACTCCCTGAGAGAGGATTATCTCCAGACTTATGTGTGGGCTAATCAAGATAATTAGCCAAGCATGTTAGATGCAACTCAATTTATTTACAACAGGAATAAGAGTGTCTCTACGGGATATATTTCATTTCAAGTTGGCTAGTGGCTAAATGCCTATTACTCCACATATGGTCATGTAGGTCCTAGGGCTACTATCGAAGGAGTCCCTTAGCCCTAAAATTCATGAGCTATTGCTAGGAGATGTTGGGAATGGCTCGAGTGCACTTCATAGATGAAACAAAGAGGATAAACTAGAAGTGGGTAGACAAGTATATGATAGATTCATAATTTCATGCAAGTGATATGCTCTTCATAAAGATGACAAAGTAGTTATTTTGACAGCCTGTTGGGATGTCCATATTACTTATGAGGAGGTTTGAGGGGGTATTCCATGTTTTGGAGAAAATTGGTGATGACATCTATAAGATAAAGTTAGCTTTCCATTTGAAAACACATCATCTACTATTCCATATCATCTATATTAAGAAGGGAAAGGTGGCCAGAAAGGATGTTAGTAGAGTGGAGCCACCCCATTCCCCCACATGGATTATTAAAAATTTAAAGTTAGAGCTTCAAGAGAGCAAATGAAATTGAAATTTGAGCATTGTCGACAACACAAAGAGAGAGTAATTTCTAAAATTGAAGGATGATCTGAAGGACAATGGATGGGAGACCCATGAGTCACTATGGAGATGAGAGAAGAAGTTGAGGGGTTATGAGAGTAAGCATTTGTTGGTAGTCTTAGGGTCACTAGGGAAAGAAATGACATAGGGTGGGGAGGATGTCAAGTCCTAGGGTGCCAAGCAATTCCCCTTATTATGCATGTGCCAAGGTAGACCCCTAAAAGTGTTAGTGAGATATGGTTCTTTGGGTGGCATCATTGTTGCAATAGGTGCTAATTTTTTTTCTTGAAGGAAAGGTTGGTAAAGGATTTTGTGTTGAAAGTAACAATGAGTAGGGAAATAGTGAAAGAAGTCGACTCTAAGGCTAAGGAAAGGATAGGATTGGTAATAGATGTTGCATTATTTAATGATGGTTGGAATGGAATTTTGGAATTCATAGTGATTATAATGGATGATTTTGAGGTGATATTGGAACAATATTTCATGAAAGCAAGTTGGGTGCTTATGATACCATGGATGGATCAACTCATTATCCTAGATGAAAACAATATGTCATTTGTGTGCACATCCACATGAGATAAGGAAAAGGATAATGTGGAACTTGTTTATGCAGTAAGCATGAATGGACCAACACAAAAGTCAAGTGCATATATATGTGTAATAGTGACCAAGGAAGTAGGAGATGATGGAGGGGGCATGCTTATTCCACCAGATCATTTTGATTTGATAGAGAGATATTCAGATATGAATCTAGATGAGTTTTAGAAAGTTCACCCACCAAGAAGAGTAGTGGACCATAGCATTCAATTTGAGCTTGGTGCTTCACCACTAACAAAAGTTCCTTACAAGTTTTCAAGACTTGAGTTAAATTAGTTGGGGCATAAATTGACAGAGTTGGATTATGTAGGGTTTACTTTTAGTTCTTGATCCATTTATGGTTCTCTTGTGCTCTTGAATAAGAAGAAGAATACAAATGAGCTAAGGATATCTACTAACCATTGAGATTTGATCAAACATACCATGAATAGCTAGTCTCTCCTTCCACTAGTAACAGATTGTTTGAAAAAATTGGTAAAGGCCTTAATTTTTATGAAGTTGAATTTGAGATAGGTTTACTATTAGGTTTCAATTATAGAGCATGATGAACTAAGGACAACCATGGTAACAAGGTATGGGGTTTATGACTTTCTAGTTATGCCTTTTCTTTGTGTAATACTCTTGTCACGTTTTTGATCTTGATAAATAAGGTTTTGAATCCATTCTTGGACAAGTTTTTCGTGTTATAATTGATGATATCTTAGTGTTGAACGACAATTTAGAATAAAATTAGAGACATTTTGCACAAGTATTCAAGGCACTTATCCAACATTAGTTATAATTCATGAAGACCAAGTGTATGGTTCCCAAGAAGGAGATTCCATCATTGGGTCATTAGGATTCTTAAGGATGTATTCACATAGACCTTGAGAAGGTAAAGGTGATAGTAGATTTGGAGGAGTCTCCCAATGTGCATGATGTGAGGGTTGTCACCGAGATGACCAATTACTGTTTGAAGTTCATGAAGGGATATTCAAAGCTAGCCTCTCTATTCATATACTTACTAAAAAAGGAAAATCATGAAAGTGGATAAACAATAGTAGACTTGTCTTTGAAGAGCTCAAGCATAGGATTGTACTAGCCCTTGTGTTGAAACTACCATATTAATTAAGATCATTTAAGGAGTGTCATGATTTGTATTGAGGAGACCACCCAAGATAGTAGAGAACAAAATTATTGGAGAGAGAATACTTTTGGTGAAGAATGAGATAAGATGTGGAGGAGAAAGCTTATACTCTCATTAGTTTCCAACAAGGTAATATAGAAACCATAGGATAGGAATGATTTTGGACACTTTTCTAAATCCAGAGAGGCCTTGGGAAAGTGTCTTAATGGAAATCATCTAATAGTTGTCGGTGGTGCAAGGGTATAATTGAGTCTAAGGTAATTGTGGATTGATTCTTTATGTATTCCATCCTCTTACCTATGATTGTACCAGAGAGTCAAAAGTAGTTAAGAGAGAAATTATTCCACCATGTGGTGAAAATTTGGGGTCATCCATTTAGCTTTGTGTCAAATAGAGCTACAAGATTCTTGGGGACGTTTTGGACCTCATTGTTCAAACATATAGGGACAAAATTTCTACATAGTTCTAACATTTTTTCATATATAGATGGACAAATGGAGTGTATCAACTCCCTACTAGAGGATTATCTCTGGAGTTATGTGTGGGCTAATCAAGATAATTGTCCAAGCCTGTTAGATGTAGCTCAATTCATTTACAACCTATAGAAGAGTGCTTCTATGGGATATATTCCATTTCAAGTTGGTTAGTGGCTAAATTTCTATTACTCCACATATGGTCATGTAAGTCCTATGGCTAATATGGGAGGAGTACCTGAGACCTGAAATTCATGAACTACTGGTAGGAGATGCTGTGGTTGGCTTGACTGCACTTCACAGATGCAACAAAGAGGATAAACCAAAAGTGGGTAGACAAGTATATGGGAGATTCATAATTTAATGTGATTGATATGATCTTCATAAAGATGAAAAAGTATTTATTATGACCGCTTGCTGGGATGTCCAGATCACTAGTGAGGATGTTTGAGGGGTCACTCAAAGTTTTGCAACAAATTGGTGATGACATCTATAACATAGAGTTACCTTTCCATTTGACAACACATCATCTAGTATTCCATATAACTCATATTAAGAAGGGAAATATGGCCACAAATGATGTTAGTAGAGTGGAGCCACCCCATTCCCCCACATGTATTGACAATTTAATGTTAGAGCTTCACGAGAGCAAATGAAATTTAAATTTGAGCATTGTCAACAACATGAAGAGAGAGTAATTTTTAAAATTCAAGGACGATATGAAGGATAATGGATGGGAGACTTGTGAGTCCATATGGATATGGGACAAGGAGTTGAGGGGTTATGAGAGTAAGCATTTGTTGGCACTCCTAGGGTCACCGGGGAAAGAAATGATTTAGGATGGGGGAGGATGTCATGCCCTAGGGTGCCAAGCAGTTTTCCCTTCTCGTCCATGTGCCAAGGTAGACCCCTAAAGGTGTTAGTGAGATATGGTGCTTTGGGTGACATCGTCGTTGCAATAAATGAAATGAGAGAAGCACACAATTTATGATGATATCAAAGAGTGGGTATCAAAAAATAAAAATAATATGAGTCATGGTGGCTTGGTGACACAAAATTATAGGTGGTAGGTAAATATTGTAATGAGTGATTGATCGTGTATGCTAAATAGATGTTAGCTAAGTAAGGTAGCATGGCATGTTGGAGTTAAGAATGAACGTTAGACACACATCTCATATATTTGGAGGAAGGGTGAGGTCGACCCAACTCAATGTGCCCAACCCATATGGGAGGGCCAACCTAACTGCATGGAGGTGTAAAATAATAATGGTAGTGCATAATTCATATATGTGTGAAGAACATAACATTAGAAGAAATACAACAGAAATCAACCAACTTTGAATGAAAAGAGGGCCTATAATGGTGTGACAAACAAGGTGATATGTTAGGGAGCTCACACGAGTGAACTCAATCATGTAATAGTGTAAATCCAAGATAGCCTTGAAGAATTGAATCCAGACCATGTGTTGGGTGAAAACGACTCACAATACAGTGTTGAGTGACTTAGGTGGGGTCTGTAAGGTGGCATTGCACTTTAGATTTTATATATACGATCTTGCAAACGAAGCCTTTGTCTTAGTGGACATTTGATATTTGTGGTTTATAATGAAATTAGAGGGTCGGAGGACCATTCTTCATGAAATGGTGCATGTGTATGATGATTTTAATGTTATTTTAATTTATTGCATATAATGTTTATGTTTGGTTAATGGATGAAGTTAACTAGAATGAAGAGAAAATGTTATTATTACACTACATATAGAGATTGAAACATAATAGAGATTGCAAATATTATAATATAGATATTGAAACATGTAATATATTGTAAGACATAGTTTGGGTGAATTAACATTGTGCTACAATACGAAATTGTGAAATACATTAGTGTCACATGGTCGAACAAATATACTACACCCACAAGGTGCCTTATAATCATAGGAGGCCATAGATTTGTGACACAAAGTATTTTATAAATAATTAACAGTAAATACAAATTATCATAAATCAAGTTATCTAATTTATATAAGTCTTCATTAAATTATTAAAAATAAAAAAAGCACTTGAACTGTAAGATTTATTTTTTTAATAGTAACAAATTTGAGAAAAAAACTAAAACTTGGCATTATCTTTGATGATAAAAAAAATATCCAGAATAACACAATAGTATCCAATATTGTGTAAAGAACCTATTCCATGCTCAACACAATAAAAGTACAGAAACTTCTACCGTTACAATGAATCAATAAATTATATGTGAAAAATGATCCCTATTGCCATGAATTGTAAAATTTGTGTCAAACATGGGCCTCATTGTAGAGAATATAGCAAATGTGTGAATAAAGGTAGTAAAATGAAAAATCTTGAAAAATGGATAGGTTTACTAATGTTTTCTTATATATGTTATCTATTAAAATGTTTTAAGTTTTAAATTATATAAATTTATAATTAAATTAATATTCTATATGGTACTATGAAAAAAATGGAAAGCTTATTCATATTAGTTATTATATGTTAACTATTAAAATGTTTTACATATTATAATATAAAAAGTTAGGATTAAATTATGAGAAACATTATAACAGAATATTTTTATGGAATGATCATTTTAATGGAGTTAATTTTTCACATATTTTTCCAATTGTTACAAATATATCTATATAGTTTTTATGAGAAATATACTTTCACATAACTACTTAACTGTCTCCCACATATTTAGCAACACATGCATTACTAAACAATAAAGAGTTAACATTTCTAGCATTTCTTCCCACTACAAAATGCATTTATTCTGAATATAACACCATAACCAAGTGTCATTAGACTATTTTTATAAAACATTTCTCATTTTAATTAAGGAATTGATTTGGATTGGATCACAATATAGTATTACATTCATATTGATGCTTTCATAAGGAAATTTGAAGGAATCAACTTAAAGGAGTAATTTAATTGGGGAGAACTAATTTGTAGAATTTGTGTCAATAACATTTTACTCTTAGCATAGAAGAAAACTATAATATTAAATATAGAATCTAAAAGAAATTATATTTTCATAGTATAGATTTCAATTTATTTTCATAAATCTATTGTGATGAGTTGTTTAGTGTAATATCTACAATAGGTTATAGATTAGGACTACTCAACTATAAGTAGTATATGTGGCAAAAATATTAGTCTTTTAATCCATTTGCATAAAGATCAAGAAGAATCAATTCAACATATTAAAAGATATTGTCTCATCCTCACTCACATGTTTAAGTATCTTTAATAAAAAGGGTATAATAATTCATAATCAAACCTAAATGCATACCATGAAAGGAAAAAGTGGTGGAGGTCATGAATCCGACGTCAATTTTCACATCTCCTTTACACCATAAAAAACACTTCATATATTATTCTAATAATGTAGTTTTACAATCAATGTGGCATGCAAAAAACATGTTTTTGCATTTACTAGAATAATACCATGTAGAATATTTTCACAATATAAAGCATCTAAATAAAATTACCATAAACATATTTTGTAAATTCATTACATTTTAATAAACTACCTCTAATTATCTTCATCTTCATTTTTTAAATATTTTTGCTTAACAATAATTTCTCTTATGATTTCTTTCAATTATGAAAGTCACACAGACAATTTAAGTCAACTAGTCTAAAAATAATTTCTCTATTCATATATATTCTATTCAACTAGTCTTATATTGTATTCAACTAATCACCCAAACAATTTAATCACGATTTAAATTGATATAATAGGGAAAAATATAATATTAGATATTAAAATTAGTTTGAATATGTCCTTTCTTCATTCATGCTAAACAATGATGATCTCCATTTTAACTTGCAACAAGACAACCACGCTCAATGATACATTGCATTATATATTATCATCATTAATAATACAAAGGACACTGTATATAATGTGAGACTATAACATGTAAAAGCATAAATGTAGTTTCCACGCATTTTGATATATTTCCTCACCATTAAAATATGAATTATTTATGCCCATTCGTGCAACTTCTTGCATGTAATTTTGATGTAAATATAGTCTCATGACCGATGGGTTTATTAACTAAACAATAGTTTATTATATAAATCCCACATTCATTTATATTTATATCTATATTATAATTGTAGATTTTAAAATTAAATATGGAATTTGATAATTATTGGGGTTAAATTTGATAATTATAAGGGATTATAAATCAAATAAGAAAATGTATTTTATTTATTTATAAATTTAATTATGTATTTTTTTGAAAATGAAAAAAATAACATATCTTATATTTTATAAAACTAACAAAACTATGGTAATGGTGAAAGCTGTGGGTTATAGGAACGGATCCCAATGTGTGGGGACCAGATGCTTCTGAATTCAAGTCGGAGAGATTTACGGCAGACCAATATATCAATTTAACGGACCAATCAGACTTCAGCATGATACCGTTCGGGGCACGAAGGAGAGGATGCCCAGGGACTTAATTGGCTATTCCCGCTATTGACCTTGAACTGGCTCAGTTGGTGCACACTTTCGATTGGAGAGTTGAAGGTGATATGACGGAAGCGTGTGGAGTGACGACTCCAAGGCAAGTTCCGCTCTGTGCTTATCCAACGTTGAGGATCAGCTCTCCACCATAAACCCTAGCAGGAAACGAGGCATTGTTTCTCTGTATTTCCAATAGATTTCTATTATCCAGCGCACCAGTTTAGCGCTTTGCTTTCGAATTTTGTACATCTCATTGTTATATATTTTAATTGATATCAGTCTCCATTGAATACCATCTGTAGAATTCTCTATTTTCCATACCATTATGTACTATATTTTAAATATACAACTGCATAATGATTGTACTACGAATGGCGTTACAGACGTTTATGGTAATTTTTGTTGTCAATTATTTATATTACTATTTTTTTTAATTCGTATGATTTAAATTTTTTTTGTTATATGTATAAATTAAAGTGTAAAATATAATTTTTATATTATTTAAAACAAAAAATAAATATAAAAATAATAAATATTCCTAATTCTTTTATTTGTTTACATAAATTAATATGTTATAAATATTATCTATCCTTATTATATAGGGAGATTTTGTAAATTACTATAAACCACCATAATAATAATAATAGGGAACCATATTAATATATCTGGATTATGGTGTTTCTTACTATTTATATATCAATAGAATTATAAAAATTATGCAGATTAATAAATATTAATTACATTTACTAATATGATTAACTACATTTACTAATGTGATTAACTATATTTATTTAATATGATCAATGTATATAAACTATATTATTATACTAATTATAATTAAATTTTAAAAAATAAATATAAAACCCAAATAATAGATTTGTTTTTAATATAATTAATTAAACAAAATAAAAATAAGAAACTAACCAAATAAATTCAAATGGGTAATAAAAATCGGATTAGATAATAAAAATAATCATACTAACTTATCGTCTTTTATGTTTGAAATTAAAGCAGCACAGCCGGCACATGACATTAAAGTGATATAAGCACCGTTTCTGTAGTGGAATCTAACAAATACAAACCACTAAGTCGGGGATAGCATAAGCGAAATTTTTTCAAAATATAAGTGTAAATTTAGAAACATCCAAACATGATGTCATGATATATTAACTAAACTATGACATGAGCGAAGTAAAACGATTAATTTTGTTGGTATCCATCATATTTTCTAAATATTTCAAATTCTGTCATAAAAATAGTTCAAATGGTTAGAAAATTAATCCCAATAACAGGGTTAAACATATTGAAAGCAGCCATATTTATTGTACACTTGTAAATCAACTAAGTAGATGTTTGCACATTGCGGATTTTGTTGAGCAGTTTGTGGTGGGAGCCTAAAAACAAATTGTGGTGGGCAATTCCTGGTAAATGTAGATCTCAGTAAGAAAATAATTCTTGTTCTACTTTGTGAAGGAGCTGCAGCGTCCATTTATCATGTAAATATATTTTCATGTGTTTTGAAATTAAAATCAAAACTATAATTTGTTGCCATATATTTTTGTTGATTTAGCTGTAACCACTCTCCATTAATATTTTGAATTTTAACTCCAATTTAGTTGCGATTTGATCTCTACAACTGAAGTTTGTAGGAGACTCCTCTGCCGTAAATCTTTCACAAATTACGTACCTCTCGAACATAGGCTTCATTCCTATCACAATTTAAGAACAGAAGGAAAATATTTGAACTTAATTGGATTGTAAATTAAGAAAATATTGAAGAATATCATTGAAAAAAAGTTAGAAAATTAACGCCATTTTCGTTTTTCCGATTTTTTAATATTCTTAAAAATTACTAATAAAAATAAAAATAATAAAAAAAATTAACGTCTTTAAATAACAAAATCTATTTAAGCTCAGATTATCAAATTATGCCAGCGACGCAAGCTATTTTCCAAATAAAATATCAATTTGCAAATAAAACTGTTTGGCGCTATCAATACTTATCCGGGCACGTAACACAATGGTAAATTACAAATTCCTTGTGATTTCAATAGAGATGTCATGAATTGAAGATTTATCAGATTAGTTTCTCTATAAAACACGATATAAGGTGAACTGGATAACTATAACTGATGCCAGAATAGCAATGGATCACTCCATCCGTTCAAATATGGATAGAAAAAAGGAAGGGAATGAAGCTATTCAAAACTCGATCAAACGTTTCCAACGAAAACAAGGCTGGTTTCCTCGATGTGTTATTAGTAGTTTATTGCTATTTTAAGTTTTTCAAAGGCGCTTCGGTCCATCGATCCTCGTGAAGGTTTGTCTTAGGAGGAGAGCAACTCCTATTCAAGGAAACAACGAAAGTGATCCCTTGAAGAGCTGAGACATGGATTGAGAGTTAAGCAAAGTTGTCATTATTGTGACTTGTATAATAAAAAAGAAATTTCCCAGTATAAAATTGTTTTTCTCAATATTATGAATGAGTTAAATAAGATTATATTAAGAATGAGTTAAATAAGATTATATTGGAGACATCAACAATAAATCACTGTAGTTATAGTGAACAAAACTAAACAAAATGAAACTAAATTGTGGAGTAGAGAATTGCTCTTCTCAATATTACGAAACAATTAAATAAGATTACATTGAAGGAAAGATTACATTGAAGGAGACATCAACAATAAATAACATTAGTGAAACTGAACTAAACTAGGCTAACTCAAAATGAAATGGGACACTTGGATGGATAGAGATGACACAGGTGGTTAGAATTACATTCTCCAACAGCCCCAGTTAATTACAAGCACATAAAAATTCAAGATATTTGTTGGTCTATGTCTCACCTAGTCTTAAAAATTAATAAAAAATACTTTAACTATATTCACTTGTCTTCTTCTCTTCAATTTAATAAAAAGACACTTCAACTATATTCACTTGTCTTCTTCTCTTGTAGCCTCTAAATTGTTTCAACTTTTACTTCTTGGTGTATCTTTCAAACTTTAGATTCTTCATTTATTAGTGGAGGTCTTCCATTGTGACAATTCCTCTATGCATGTTTTGGACTTCTTCAAAAATCAGCTTGTATGTGGACTACTAACACATGTCATCATTTGTTGTGTGATCTTCATCATCAATTTGCTGCAACATAAGTTTATATAAAAAATTATTTCTTCAAGGCTCCAATACTTCAAAATTCCATTGGTGTTCTCATCAGCCAAGCTGTTTTCAACATGCATTTCTGCAACTTCTATGCAAAATTTATGAAGGCATGGTGTTGCAAGCCATGATTCAAGGAACCTTAACTCTTCTTTATAATCGTTTTGTGTACCTGCACAATGGAAATCAATGTTAGAATTAAAATATTTGTAGAACCGCATTAGCTCTATTCCTTCTGCTCTGTAATGGGAGCTTTCTCCTGTTGCACTTTTAGCTTTGGTTCTACCTCTATCTCTGCCTTTGAATCTTCGACTTTTGTACCAACATGTGTTGTTGTAGACAGGTTTCCTTCCACTTGGTTTTTAGACTCAAGTGGGTTTGTCTCACTAAATAACATCATGTCGATATCATGTTTTTGTTGCATCACCTACAACCATTCATCATTAGCCAAGAAATCTTCATCTAAGTTTACATCGGAAATATTAATTTTTGGATTCACCATAGCATTGACTGCTCCAATGGTAGCTTCATTAGGATTAGTATGCTTTGTTGTTGGATTCACCAAATTCTCATCAACAAGATCTATTGTTGAATTCATCAAATTTTCATTCACTTGCAATTGTGTACAGTAGGATTCATCAACATCTATGTGATCCTTCTCCGCCTTTTCTACAAAATCTTCACAGATATCATCAACTTGTGGTTGACCACAATGGGGTTCAACAAAATTTTCATCTCACTGGATATCTACTACTATAGATCCACCTTCATCTTCAACTTGAATGCTCCCCCCTACACCAAAACGCCTTTCAAGGGTATTTGAGTCCTCCTTCGCTGTTTCGGTACCAAAAATTAGGGGAAGAATATCGTCATCTACAGAAACAGTTATGCATTTCAATTCAAAGGTGTTATTTTTCCTCTTCAGTTCTAATTCTTTCAAAAAAGAATCACACATCTCTAGCAGTTGCTTCGACTTTCTTAGCCTCTTGGCTTTTCCCATTTGTTAAGTGTTGACTCACAATGACTCAACAAGCCAATCAAATTGCAAACATAGTGGCTTCTTTGTTGCTTCACTGTTACAACATAAGTGAGTCTACAAAATTTTTCAAAAACAATGCTTTCTGAAAATCTTTCACAAATCCTTAGAATATTTCAATGCTACACAATAACCTTTTCTCCTTTTTAATAAACGATCTTTTAAAAATTGAATATCTTCTTTTCTTTTGAGAAGTTAAATTAACGAAGGCTCTTAACAAAGACCTTAAAGTCTTTTCAAGAAAAAACAAAGGAATTTACATGTCGAATCCCTCTTACAAAAAAGTATTTACATTAGCCCTTTTTTCTTCTAAATTACATAAGTCTCTTAAAGAAATTCAGGCGCTCAAGAAATTACTTCGGCCCTCTTAAACACTTTCCAATCAAATTCACCATAATGAACGACCTTCTAATAAAAGGAAGTCATTTTTTATTAAAAGGAAACTAACAATGGAGGGACCTTCTCATAAAACGAACCCCTTTTTTTTAATGAAAATTGAAGTTTGAAACAAGGGACTTTTGGAGAATTTGTTTTCCTCATTCGTATTTTCACCAGTCATGAAAATGACCATATATTTTGACTCGCAACGCACCTTAATTAGACTTTTCAAGCGATTAGTGCGAAGTCGTCCAAATAATTGAAGGTTGTCCTCGCTGCATGCTATTTGTTTTCTTGCCCACAGAAGAATTCATCTTTCTTTAAGCAATTGTCGTTCAAATAGTTGTCCTTGCTTTGACTTATCGTGCTCAGTGCACTTTAAGATGTTGATAGGTGGCATTGCAATGCGGTTTTGACCTGTTTGTAATTGAACCACGATTATGGTTAAGCAGAGAGAGCATGTGCATCGGTCAATTTTTTTTAAATTGGTTCATTTGTCTAGTCTCCATGAGAAAATCCTTTAGCTCTACCTGTCTTTTGCATTCAAAACCTCAAACGACATGTTTCTTTCAATATGCAAGCTCGTCTCTTATTTCGTATCTTCTCTCACTTCACTCATATTGTTGCACTCGTTTAGGGAGTCTTATGCAAACTAGCTCTGATACCGTAACAAAAAATAAAACTATGGAGTAGAGGATTTCTCTTCTCAATATTACAAACCAATTAAATAATATTACATTAGAGACATCAATAATAAATAACCGTATTCCAGATGCGGGTGTTTAGGCACGCAAGTTGGCAAGTGGCGAGGCCACCTAGCCACCCACACTTCCACTTAGAAGTTTATCCAGGAAGCCACCGCCAATATTAATGGGACATTAATGTACTGCGCAGGTCGAGGCTTAAACAATATGATTTTTAAGATCGCCACCTCAGATCGTCTTCCCCTGTCTTCCCTCTGCTCCGCCTCCTCTGAACTGCAATTGTCTCCTTGTTGCTGCAGAGTTGAGCTCGTGCATGACAACGAGGAGATGCTGCCAAGTCCTTTGCTGCATTGAGATGGTGGATGGTGCTCATTTCTTGCAGAGTCTCCTTTGCTACCTTCAGACTAGTTCTTCGGTCTTGAATCTCTGCTCTGAACTACTAATCACAGGTCCATTTGCTCCAATTGACCACTCTTTCTTCGACACTGCTCCTTCTCGTCCTCGTCTACTCAATTTTGCCCAAAAGATCATGCCTCGTCTGCGTCATCGAATGCGCTGCAGGAGGGGCAGCAGCAGAGGAAGACCAATTTGCCCCCCCTCCTTGTCTCTCTCTAACACATCCCCTTCTAACTCATCCTCCCTGGTGACGGCTCACTTCTCTGGCTGCTACCCAACCAGTTGCAGCAGTCAGGGGTGGGCTCAGATTGTAGGTCCTCAGCTTGTTGATGCTACTCCCCAGCCTCCTGCTACCTCTATCTCTTCTCTCTAGCCCAGACATTCTGCTCAATTTCAATTCCACTACACGCTTGATTGTCCTTGCATTATAGCGACTCTCTCGGTGGCATTTAGAGAGGAGCCACAAAACTTCGAAGACCCAGCCTGCAATACTCAGGCGCAACACACCATCGGCAAGAGAGAACCCCTAGAAGTAGCTCACGGAAGCACAAAAGTAGCGATGTAGCTCAAGGGCGCATAGAAGCAGCTCAAGGAAGCACCACTCTAGGTCGCTTCAAGAACATGGAAGAAACTTAGAGAGATAAACAGGATGCAGAAGATGACATTGAGGTGTATAGGTGTCTGATAGTGGAAGAACCTCCTCCTCATAATGACGCCTAGCTCGTCAATGTTTTTTAGGTTCTTAGCACCCGGCTCCCAAATATATGGGTCTACTCTGATGTTTTTTATGTAATGTTGTTAATTTTGATGATAGTTCAAAACATTGTTCCACTCTGGCATTACAGGTTGTTACCCTGCAAGGGCAACAAACACTTATTGTTTTGGACTGGTTTCCCCGTTGTGGGTAGTCTCTTTCCAGTATTTTTTTGTTAAACATGGCATAATTTGGGGCTTGCTTTGCAGAGGTCGGTGCCTCCTTATAATATTTTTGTTATATTAATAGAATTAGTCTAATTTAGAAAAAAATAAAATAATAAATAACAGTACTAGTGACATTGAACTAAAATAGACTAATTGAAACTAAACTCAGACACTTGGACGGACAGATATGACACCTAGCAGGTCGTTAGAATTAAATTCTCCAACACCATAGTCAAGTGGAATCTTCCAACAATAAAATTCATAAAAGAGTTTCCATTTAATTGTTGGGTGACAATATCCATGAAGCTAGATATTATTGAAAAATAGATTAGAAGGCAACTTCTTCATGGTAAGTTTAATGTTCTTGATTTAAAGAGTGTTTTATTTTTCTAAATAATGTTCTTTTTTGTTTTAATTTAGTTTAACTTCCTTTCCTTTGTTAATAAGTAGTTAACTACAATTATAAAAGTAAGACAGTATTAGAGAGATAATAAAACACTTTTTTATCAACTTTATAAGAGGAAACATATGTCTTTGAATTTATATTTTAATGAATCAACTAGGTTAAACAACTAGAAACATGAAAATTGGAAATTTAGGAGATGTACTTTTATGGAAGGTATAATGTTTCAGCAAGCCAGAGTAGTAGTTCCAAAATCTTCAATTCAAGATTGAGAAAGATAAGAGACTAAATAAAATGCGCTTTTGAGAATGTCCATGAAGGACAAGTGCGTCATTCGACGAATCAGAGAATGTAAAACATCAAACCAAAATTGCCAGACACTTAAAACAATTTTAATAAAATGACAAATATAAATTGAGTGTTGTTTTTAAAAAATAAACTTTTCTTAATTAAAATGGAGGAAAGTAAAAATATTAGAGATTAAATATTAAGTTGGTGAATCTTGTTGATATTAGCAAAAATATTTCAAGTCACAATATAGTTAGTATTACATTGAATAAAATGTTGGATGGATATTAAATGTTTATTATAGGTTTGAGAGGTAAGAAGGAAAGAAAACACCTATATTTGATGATTTTTCATATCTACTAATACTATATTTCATGTTGGTAGCCGAAGGGAAACATCTGAAGAAATAAGAATCCATAGGAAAAGGAAAAATCATGTAAGAAATATATAAAATCACATGAATAGGTACCAGCGTAAAGAGAAATGAAAGATGATTCTATTATTGTAAGTATAGAAATTATGCTAAGGATTCGAGAGAAATGAAGTTTACTAATATCAAATATAGAAATAATTTACGAAATTTAATTGATAGACAAAGTTACTGATGATTTCAAACATTAGAAAGAATTTGAGGTCTACAATGGGCCTGAAAACATAAATGTACAACAAAAGTAAGCTTTACAAGAATCAATAGGATGCAAGATGATGTTGTCAACCATGGGAGATGATTCACCACCTTTGGAGTAAAAAGGTAAAAACATTAAAAAGAAAAAAAAGAAAAAAACTAATTTTCAACTTATCTCCATACGGTTTTACTCAGATTTTGAGTAAGATTACTTGTTGGATGAAAAATTTAATTCCTCATCCAATGAGTACCCATGTCTCATACTTTTGATGGAACCTACAACATGAAAAATGATAAATACATGAAAAACCTGATTGCAATCAAGTTTTTCATGTATTTCTCATTTTTCATGTACTAGGGCCCATAAAAAATATGCAACATGTGTACTCCTTGGATGAAGAATTAAATTATGCATGTAATAAAATATCCTGCTCAAAATTTGCGTCAACCCATAAAAAAATAAGTTGAAAATATGAGTTGAACTTTTTTTTTCCCTCTAGAATTTGATGATGCAATGTAGTCTTATTTTATTGTTAACAATATTATTTTATAATATTCCTTAGGAGGCCCATTTTAGACATCAAAATTTCTCTAATTAACCTCAAGTTTTTTAAATGTTTTTTTCCCAAGGAAAAATCGTAATTTTATTAATGAAAACAAAATTACATCTTGTATATGGTTGCAAGCATTCCATCATCTAGTCAAAGGCCAATGACCATAAATTCATACAAAATAATAATCTAAACATATGAAGGGAAAAGGTTAAACTTGTCTCCATTTCCTTTTTTCAAGCTTTCACCATTCTCCTTGAGATAACGTGGATGAGACAATAGCTAGATGAATTCCTTCTTCTATTCTTGAAATTTCCTTGTTTGAATCATAATTATCAGATGCATGATGATGTTTGTATTCGCCAGAGTCCTTTGCTTCAGGTATCCTCACTAGCTTTGCCGCAGTGATCTGTAGTTCTATTGGTTCTTGTAATTCTTCCCCCTTTCCAACTTTCTCTTGCGTATTACGATTTTCCACCTTGGACATGGGATCCCTTTTTGCTTCATCCTCTTCCTCATTTGGCTCATTTGAGGAAAAATTCCATCCTTCAGGTTGCTTTCTTGGTTCTTCTTCCTTTGGGACTCTTTCTTGGCATCGCGGCATGCGTTTTGTAGATATCTTGTTTGTCGGAAACATTTGGCATATGAAGGTTGCGTTTTCAAAATCTAGGAACTGAGTTCAACTCTGCTTATTGTGGGAGAATTGCATGTGATATAGAAGGCATTTACTGAGGTCCACTTCCACAGATATTCGTGCAAAGGTACAAATTTGTTCCACCATTCTTTGTTTGTTTTTCTTTATGTATCATCCCAAGATATTCCAATACCTTTTAGCACTTGGCTATGCCAAAAATAAAGGGGGAGGTTGTGAAGCCTAATGCAAACCCACATTCCTGATACAATAATGGTGTTTGCATCAAAATATGGGAACCATGGGGTAATGAAAGGTCTCGTCGATCCCCAAAACCATGGGCCTTCTTGGATAATAATTTGTTGATCCTCCAATGATGCAAACATTAAAATGAAGAATACTTTGGAGAAAAGGTGTATTTCAAATTTTGTTGTCCAATTTATGAATATCCAATGGAAGAGATTCATTGGTTTTGACCAAAAACTATTAAATTTACAGATGATGGCTTTTGCTTCATAAGTTGTGTACATATTGTTTATTTCTAGAAGATCTATGATCATTTCTGGGACATGATTCATTTTCTCCACTATGTAGGGACTGGGAATATTGTGTGTTTTTTTTGGGTGTGTTGTAGCTCCTACTTTCCCTTGTAAGATGTTTTTGAAGGAGAGTCCACCATTTACATTTTATTGGTTTGGTTCTATACCTTTGGGTAATCTAGAGTGAACAACACCTCATGCTTCCTTTGATTTACTTGATCCCATTGCTCTGCCTCTCAATCTCAGATTTAGGATGATGGTTGTCGTAGAAAGAATGTTTTATTTATGTATACTTTGGTCATACTGTATATATTTTCCACAACATATCGGGTTTTTCAGGTGTGATGGATAGCCGAAATTTTGTATGATATTCTGCTTCAATTGAAAAACTTGGTCTGAAGCCTGCACCCAAACTAATGGAGATTTACCAACAACAGATTTAAAAAAAAAATGGAAGAAGTTTTGATATTCCTGGTCCTAGGAATCATATGCTTCAGGTTTCATATTAGTCTCGAATGACGTTTTTGTTGCCTGTAGTAGAGACTGCAATGCAAGCACAATCGCTGACTACAATATCCTTATTACTCTATGATGTATTGTGCTTGAGAGCAGATCTGATGAAAAGATTTCAGATAGCCTTTGTTTAGATCCTAATCCATCTTGACTAGTATTAAATGCGCACAAGTTGGGTGGAGATCCTAGATCCGAAATGGGAGATCTAGGATTTCTTGCATAGATTACCTCAATGATGGGTTTCGATGTGTTGTATTTGATCCTTCATTTGAGTTCGTGTATCAGATCTTCTGTGGCAAGAGACATAGTCATCAAAATATTCAAATCTATTCTTGATGTTCTCTGTGAATACAGATCTGGCATGTAATAGTTGATCCTTGTACCGACTTTCTCTCCTTTCTGCAAGGTATGGGTAGATTGGGCCTCAACTTTGAGAAACTAAATACCCCCATCAATGTGATGTGGGTACACACCAATGTGGGTTCCCGGTGTGTAGGGTCTTTGTTTCATCAACCCAGCCATAAAAATCATAGAAGGAGGAGCGTTTTCGTGGTGCTCCTAGTGCAAATCTGGCCCAAGAGAGTAAATAATTAAAAATAAAATTCTTCCCATCTCTTTCACAAACAAGTGATCGTGCAGATTTTATGATCAAATGTAATCAGAGAGATATGCCAGTGTTCCCTAATCCATCCGACATAGAGCAATGGCTCTGGATGTCTCCTTCAATACCCTGAATGGGAGACGCATCCCCACTATCAACTATCTTTTCGATTGCGGAGACCATCGAAACCGAAAAGCAAGCCATCAATTTCCCCCTCTTCCATCTCGCGTAAATTGCAGATCTGATCTCATGCAAAGTGAGAAACTGATGAAGTAGATCATCCATCATTGTAGGTTTCACACTCTCGCAAACACCGTCCACCTCCATCTCAATCCCATGTCCTATCCTCAAGTTTTTTAATTGTTGTTTTATAAATAGTAATTGATGTTTATTCATATTTATTGATCCTAGTGCTTCTATTCATCTAAAAATTCGTAAGGATTGGCTTGTAGCATATCATGATAATATTAATGGTGCTAATATCTCTCTAGGATATGATGGTTCACATGAAATTAAAGGTTGCATAGATGTATAATGAAACTTTTGTTAATAGCCATGTGCAATAAAACTAGAATGTGATATATGTTCCACAAATAAAATGAATGTAATCTCATCTCCACCACTGCAGATCAAGATATAAAAGTTGAATTTGTTAGGGGATGATGTATTGTGAAGTAAGTATACAATAACTAAAACGTCACAACAAGTGAATTCAACGTGGGAGTGTTCTACAAGGTTGATGTTGGAAGTAAATATAATCAAGGATTGATATTAATAACTATGTAAGGGTGAATGCATGAAGATGTGTTACACTCTGGGGCCAAATGTGTGGATCAAATTTCAAGTTTTCCCTCTTTTATTGAATTGAAGCTGTCAAATTCCATATAAGTGTTGTGAATTTTGGTTCGGAGTAAAAAAAACAAATTGTCATAATGATATTTTTTGCAAAAATATTTAATGTCATATGACATGTCAATTTTCAATTAAATGAAATGTTTATCCTTCCAAAATTTCACACATCTTAAGAGGTATGCATGTGTTCGCATAGCATAACTTAGTCTAAAACGTATAAGTCTTAGAAATATATATATATAGATATGTGAGCATGATCGACACGGAGAAAGCTAAGTTTTTCATATTGAAAAATATTGTTTTATGCAAAATTATATTTTTTGTTTTTGTTTTTCCAAGTTGGAAAAATAATATTTCAATTGCATTTTGCTGACACATGCATTCACGTAAAGTTTTTTTCAACTAATTCAATAAATTGGAAAAACAAGAGTTTTTTTTTGAAGAGGACTCGTAAATGAGGATAGTGGTATTTTTTAAGTTTTTTCATTATGCATATTTAATGAGATTGATTTTTTATTCAACCTCTTTAAAATGTTTCAAAACAAATTCAAGCATTATGTTTAAAAAAAATTAGATGAAAAATATAATATGAATTAGAAAATTCCAAACTCATATGTCGTTAGATACAGGATTCCTTTATGAATCTAACACTATCAACTTTGCCACCTAAGCACAAATTTTTCCCTAAGTCCACTAGGATAGAGAATGGTGTTGTTGGAATTTTGCGGAAGGGATGTTCAAATTATGTATTTTAGGACTTTAAAGGCTCGATTAAGTGCTTCAAATACTTGATAGAGGGATTCATAAACCCCCGATTGAGTGCTTCAAATGCTCGATCGAGGGTTTCGTGAACCCTTAACCGAGCCATATATATGGTTAATAGGGGCTTCGTTGAGTGTTATGGCTGGATCAAGCTATATAGCTCGATCAAGCCTTTTTCATTTTTGTTTTTTGAATCCCATACTTTATAGTTTAGAATCAGTTAAGAGCTAAAATTTAATTTTTTACCACATTTTAAAATTCCAAATTTTATTATAATTTGTGTTATCATGTCACATAGAAACCTTATTAAATTTAATAATAATATTAAAAATTATTATTATTATTTATATTAAATTGTGAAATCTAATATTAATATCAATATATTTCAATTTAATATTAAATTTACTAGTTTTGGATTAATATAATATTATTAACTTTAATATAATATAAAATTTGTTAAATACTATAATATATACTAGAACAACCACATTAATAAATGTGGTTGATATACGTCGTAGGGGTGAACAAGGAGTCATTAACAAAAAAAGAGTCATACAAGATGACTCAATATGTTAATCTTATTAAACCTAATATTTTTGTAAATATGACGTAATAAAATATGTAATATTTTTAGAATCCTAAAGTAATCATAACCTAAAGCTACATAAAGAAATAAAATCTAAATAGTTTCAACTAAGAAGACATAAAGCACTCTATGTATCTTTGATGGAGGTATGTGGAACATTAATATCTTGGAAAGTTTTAGATAATATTTCCATGGAAAATGATCGTATTTAAACTTTTTTGAAATATAGAGGAGAGGGAGTGGAAGAGAAAGGTAAGAGAGAGAGGACACAAAAATGGAGAGAGGGAGAGGAGCAGAGAGTCTTTGAGAAAGAGATGGAGTTGGAGGAAAATATAGGGAAGGAAGAAGTTTGAGACATAGAGAGAGAGAAAGGTGGAGAGAGAGAGTGTATATGATTGGGGGTGAGATAGAAAGACAAATAAGGAGAAATGGAGATAAGGGGGAGAGGGAATGAGAGAGGGAGGTAGATATTCAACAAAATTGTAGCATGAAGAGAGAGAGAGAGAGAGAGAGAGAGAGAGAGAGAGAGAGAGATGGGGGGGGAGAGATAGAGGGAGATGGGAGATAAATGAAGAGAGAGAGTACTTGAGAGGGAGATAAAGATATTTGGAGTTGGAGCGGGAGAGATATGGAGGTAAGAATAAAGACATATAGAGAGAGAAAGGTGGAGGGAGAGATAGAGAGAGAAAGAGTGAAAAGGGATATGTAGAGAGAGGGATAGAGGAGAGTATGACGGAAGGAGATATAGAATGGGAGATAGAGGGAGAGAAGGTTAAGAGAGAGGGAGAGGGAAAGGTAGAGGGAGAGGGAGAGGGAGGGATATATAGATATATATGGATAAACAATGTGTATGTTTGCAAGGTGATATAGAGAGATGAAGAAGGAGAGATAGAGGTAAGAAGTTAGAGAATGTGGTTTTCGGGGGTGATATAGAGAAACAAAGAAGGAGATATGGAGGGAGATATCAATATAGACAGAGGGGGAGAGAAAGGAAATAAAATTGCTGGCACTAGATTCATTAATTTTAGTGTACATATGATGATTTATAATCCTATTTGATTTCTTGCATTACATGCATTGATTTCTATGTAGATGTTGATTTCGAATTCTATTTCATTTCTTGCATTAGATGCATTAATTTCATTAAAGATGTTAATTTCTAATATTGTTTGATTGAGCTTTTAGTAGATGCATTGATTTTAATGTAGATGTTGATTCCTAATCATATTTTATTGCTAGCACTAGATGCATTATTTGAGTGTAGATGTTGATTTATAATCCTATTTAATTGTTTTTTTTGGATGCATTAATGTTAGTGTAGTTGTTGATTTCTCATCCTATTTGATTGTTATCATTAGATGCATTGATTTCAGTGAAGATGTAGATTTCTGATTTGATGTAACCAGATACACGATGTACATTAATTGCAAGGTAATTAGTTTAACATTGTGCACTGGTTTCAATGTAAGAACAAAAAAATTATTGATAATATGCATTATGAATAACCTTTTGTAGGTAACCCCAAATAAAATAAAATCGAATAAAACTTGTATTTGTAACTTTTACATCTCCACATCTTTTAAAATTGAATATAATTTATTTCAATCATATTTGAGTTTTTAAAAATTAAATAAAACCTACTTCAACCATAAGGAATTGATTGAAATATTCAGATAACTAGTTGTAAATTTAGGAAAGTTATTAACATTATATAAAATTATATAAATGTTATCATATATTTCTTTTTGACCCATATACTAAATTTCAATACGATGGACTTATATAGTGTTATGACTAATCTCTTGTAGATAATCTCGAAATAAATAATGCTAAATAAAACCTATTTTTTATTTACATGGCATATTTTAAAATTGAATAAAGTTGTTTTAAATTCTATTTATGTTTTTTAATTGAACCTTGAGATAAGAAATTGATTGAAATATTTAAAAAAATTGTCCATGCAATGGTATATGGGTGGTTCATAAAAAGTTCACATATATATTTTTTATTATAATATGGACGACTTTATAATTCAAATAAATTATCTTTAAAATTGAATTATAATAACATACATGTTGATGGGGGTAGTTGAGGGGGTTGTGGGCGGGGTTTCTAGCCATAGCAATCCCCAGCCTTGGTTTCATGATTTCCCTTCCTTGGCACGACGACATCTTTTTTTCATTGGGGACATAAGTGTGTGGTGCGTTTTGAGACCCTTTGCATTTTTGGTTTCATTCCAGGACCAAAATATTCACAGTCTTCTCGTTTCTAATGGCTTTTGTTTTTTCTCCCACTAGTGTTGCTTCCAGGGTCATCGACAAGAAGTTATGTTGTGGGTTTCCTTTGGTCCTGAGGTTGGTTTACTTAGTGCACAGAGGTCTCTTCCACTGGTGGTGTGGGGTTCTCATGCTTTAGGAACGTTGGTTTGGCCAGGTCTCTTGGCCGTCATGGGGGTTACGTTTTATCTTCATGAGCAGGCTTATAGGCCAAACTGTTTTTGGTGGATTCTCCCAACTTTGGTGTCGTCATGTCGTTGAATGTTGGTGGGTGTTGTGGGGTAATATATGGAGTGGATCCATTTTCCTATTTGTTTTAGAGATGGGAGTTGAGGGGGCGGGGACAAAGTGGCTCCCCTAATGCTTTGGCCCTGACTTCGTGCCTCTTATCTCTTCGTTCGTGGTTCAATCTTGTAGATGGTGTGTTTCTATCGTAGTTTCTTTGAGGTTTCCTAGGCTATCTGGGTGGGTTGCACCTAGGATTTGTTAAATGTGGTGCATTTGATTAATTTGATGTTTTTGTCACAATTTCTTTGGGGTTTTGTTGGGCTATCTAGGTGGCCTGTGGCCAACTTTGTTTTAAAGCATACTACCAGTTTTTTTGTTGTATTTTGGTTTTTTGTTTAGCCATGATGCAAATATTTTGGAAAGATTCAACTTTGTATATGTAATGCTCCTGAGCGTCTGCAAAAATGTAATTTTTTCTATCAATAAAATTACAATATTTTTCTTTGTAGAAAATAACATACATGTTGATCAAGGAAAATTTTAAGGATGGAAACTTATGTTGAAGTTTAAAAATATTGGTGAATCTCACTAACCCCTAATATGATATTTATAAAAATGTTATTGATGTATTTGTAAAATTATTCAAATTTATAATGATTTTACATATACCCTATATAATGTTGGCGATTTATAAGGTAAAGTAATTTTATATTATAAAATTTGGGTGAATCACTTTTATACGAAATGGAAATCGGCAAATATTTTTTTTGGAAAAATCATGGTAAATTAGCCCACCTACGAGTATTAGCCCCTAAAATTTTCCATGATGTTTATTGCACTAAAAGACAATTTCTACAAGCCAATATGAAGTATGATTGGAAGTCTTTCCATGTCAAATATTAAATTGATACATGATATATTTTAGTTCATTTTAGGTATCAAAGTTACTTACATCATAGCTTAATATTGTACTAATAAAAGTTATAGTATATATATATCTATATATATAGATATTTAAATTAGTGAAATAATTTTATTAGATCCATAATCTTAAAAAATTAATGAGCATGCATAAACAAGATTATTACAAATCAATAAACTAAAATAGTTAATTCATGTACATCAATAAACTATCCCTATCAAAATATATGCAAATTACAAATATCACATGAACATCAATAAACTAAAATAATAAGCATCCTTAAACTAAAATAATGTCCATGTTGTACATCCATAAACTATCCATGTATGAAAATATACAAAGTTTATATCACATGTAAATTTGCCCTATGAAATGGACCTATAAATATGCAAATTATGACACACTAACTACAACCAAAAATCCTATGTGAGTTTCATTGTGCTAAGTAAATGTCCATAAGTGGGTACTGCAATATAACACATCCAAACTGAAACTAATTAGGTCATTATTTGTACAAGATAAACAATATAGAAATAATGATTTTGAAACATATTTTAATTACATATAAATGAATCTAATAACCTTAGTTGAGTCTAAATGTAAGTCACATAGGATGGAGGTGTGATGAATTTGTGTTTGGTGCTCCCCTACCTATGGCTCAATGTGTTATGAGGACTAATCACATGTGCAGACATAAGAAATCTCTGTAGGTTTCCAAAAAAACATAGTAACAAGAAAACAATAAAGCTAATTGCTTCCATAAATCTATCTTTTCTTGAATCATAAACTAACAAGGTGAGAAACAAAAATTCTTGATGAAGATCCCTCTTTGTCCTTTAGTGAAACTCCTCCATGCTTGAATCTAGACATGAACACATGGAAACAATAAAGAATCAAAGGCATATGCAACATACATGAATAAATAATTCAAGCTAGTCATCAAGGAGACTAGTAAAAAACATCATTCCAATGGAAAAATACAAATAACATAAACCATACATGAAATTCATCAATTAATCCGTTAAAATATTTAGCGAGAAGAATTTTTTTTTTTTGTATTATTTTGAAAAATATAAAAGAGCTACAAAAACTATGCCTTGATGTTGTGAAGCTCCTCCCATAGAACTCAATCCTCTACAAGAATGATAAGCTCTCTAATTGAATTTCTGCAGTGTGAACTTATTCCAAGTAGCCTCCCTCAACTCCCCCACCTATGACTTGATTAATATGGCAAAAGGAAGTAGTTTGAGATCCTTGGTGCAAGGATGACATCCACTAAAAGAGGGATGAGGGCTAATTGAAGAATGGGCATTAACTCCATCAAAAATAAGGTTAGTATCGAATAAACATGAGTTCTAGGCTTTCTGTTTGGAATGATTCACCCAACAATTCTTCTAGATCTCACTTTTTATTTTTTCTTTTTACTGAGTCATGTTTTCACTTTTAGTGGCACACAAAGCACACATCTATGCAGGGATCAATATCAATGATTGTACATGCATAGAAATTGGCTAGGAAACTGTGCAAGAAACTAAAAGTATGTTTATGGACCATGTTTCCCAAAAATTTTAGTTTATTCAAGGTATATAAGTTTTTGACTTGCAAGTGAGTGATTCATGACACTTGTATGGATGGAGGGAGATCCAATTTTATGATCATTTTCCATGGTGACAAAATGAAGTGTAACGGATTTCCCCCTAAATTGCAAAGTTAGAAAAGTTTTAGGAGTGAAGTACTTGATCATATCAAGGATTAGATCAGAGATCATGGTTGGAAAGCAACAACAATCAATCAAGGATTACAATGAAATATAACAATCATCACTTAGCTAAGAAATCCCATACTCAGAACATAAATGTCTCAAAGTATTGTACATAAGTACATATAAATATCCATGTCAAAATACAACATATTATGGATGCAACCATCAATGGATCTAAGTTTAAAATCGTGAATATTTAATAACTCCATACAGCTTGGATGGACGAAACTATATCCAGTGTATTGATCTCTGTCTCTTCGTCCATAGTACGAATCTAGCCATGCGAGTGAATGTCTGGAAGTCAAGCATGGTAGAAACCACTTGATTACTTGTCAATGACTTGAACCCTTAACAAGCATGAGTGAAAGCACCTATAATGACAATGGATGTCAGGGTACTTCTAGTACAATCTATGAAGTGTGAATAAATGATTTAATGTCAAACACTCATGGAACCTTTCGATTGAAGGTCAATGATGAGAACTTGTCATCGAAGGAAAGAAACCTGCCATTAAGGCATGGAGTCCTCAAGGTACTGAAGGTTTCTAGATCAAGTTCCTAGATAGTGAGCTAAAGTCGATGGTAAGAGATCCATCCTAGGAGGGCTTATGACAGAAAACCCATGTCAACTTTTGAAGAAAAATAGTTTGGAGTAATCCAAGACTGACTCACGGATGGCAAACACAATTGAAGGATACAAATTGCGAGGTGATTTTAACTGAGGTTTAAACTTCTATTGAACATATTGGCGACACGAAAAAATTACTTGACAATGTTTGAATCAAAAAAATAAAACCAAAACCAATTGAATACTTTGAATGAGGTATGGTCAACTAAGTAACAAATGTATTTCCCCACCTAGACGTGAAAATGATGGAGTGTTATGTTAAAGAGTGACATATTGGCTTCTACAAATATAATACAAACATTCTTTCTTACATTCCCCCAACATGACTGGAAAGTACCTCTTTATTTTTTACAAGCTTGAGGAGGATAAGATATGCTTATCCTGTAATCTCATCCTTCGGATGAGTCCTCTAAAGTATTTTTTATGAACCCAAGGAAGGAGTGGTTCAACCTCGTCATGCTTAATGAGTCCTATACCATTTAATTTTATCAGTCCAGTAAAGGGGTAACTTGATGTCATTTTCATGTTTAAGGAGTTTGAAATGTGATGAAAAGGAAAGTTGTTCAGCTCTTTTAACGTAAATTTTAACGAGCCGGGAGAAAATAAATCTCATTGTTTTTTAGTTTTAGGGAGTTAAGAGAAAAACGTAAGTAAACTCCACTATGTTCCTTTTCATAAGTTTAGTCGCTCAGGCCCAAAAAAAGGATAAAATAATGCAAGAGAGAACTTTATTGTCCATTATTAGTTTATGTATACCTTTTCTGTAAATAGTCTAGCTCATTCCGTAAAAGGGGTAAAGTTACAATAAATAGATGGTTGTTCACTTACATTTACAAGTTTGAACAATAAAGTACTTCATGCTCTTTTTTGTTTTTAAGGAGTCTAAAAAGGGCATAAAGAGAACTCCTTGGTTTGACTTTTTTGGAATTTTTAACGAGTTAGAAAAATTGTTAAAAATATACTCATCTTAATGACTTCTAATTTAATTAATGAGTAGGAAAAGATGGAAAGAACTGGGAATTTTCATGTGCATTTAATGAGCACGAAAAGAGAGCAAACAAAGATCAAGATTTTCATGATTTTAACAAGTTTTGAAAATAGTAACCCAAATAGACTCGACATAGGTTTGATTTTTATACAAGCTTGAAACAAAGAAAAACTATGCTTGAAAGTGGTTTCATTTTTACACAAGCTTAAAACAAAGAGGAAACTGTGCTTGAGATAAATTTTCATGCCCCCAACATATTGACATTGAAAAATGCCCCCTAAAATTCATTTCATTCACCTGAGTAGACTACTGGTTACTAATAGGTGGATGAAATGAAGGTTCATTTACGATATCATATGAAAAACTCGATTCAATTACGGGAGGATTTGTTTCAATTTTTAATGAGTTTGAAACATGAAAAAAACGATGCTCATGGTTATTGTTTCATTTTTTAACGAGGTTGACACAGTTAAATAACTATCCTCAATATAACCAGTTTCATTTTTTAATGAGGTTGACATAAGAAAGGAAATATCCTCAGATAACTGGTTTCATTTTTTAATGACGTTGGCACAGGAAAAGAACCATCCTCATGGATACTGTTTCTTTTCTTAACAAGGTTTACACAGTGAAATAACTATCTCCAATATAACATATTTCATTTTTTAACAAGGTTGACATAGTAAAAGAATCTTCCTCATGGAAATCTGTTTGATTTTTTAACAAGGTTGACCTAGTAAAAGAACCATCCTCATAAGGATCTGTTTCATTTTTTAACAAGGTTGACATATTAAAATAAATATCCTCGTAGGGACCTAGATCATGGCTGTTACACAGTAAATTGTCACTTTCTCCTTATCAGTCTCCCTACTGTGTCATGAAATCAAATCCATCATGCTCATGCTCTCTGAAATGGCCAAAAAACCCTCTTTGCCTAAGTTTATTGGATCATCGCGACTGTTATTGAAATAACCGCGCTGACTGGTGGATGATAGTGCAATTGATGCACTGCCAATGCAGAAGCACATGGGTTTCCCGCGCTGATCGAATTTCATAGCCAGCGCATCCTTTGTTTGTATTAAGTTGCACTGACCAGACCTCTTTTGTTATTGGGATGCGATGTTAGCGCGCCAGTCCAGTTATGCACCCGCGCTGATCCTGTTTGGGCGAGTTTGTTCTAATAGCCAACCTTCCAGATGACTCCACACCTTGTTGTTGGCTTTTTAAAGGTCGCCCTCCCTTCTATGGCATGTTTGTTCGTCATATGAGCCACCTTTCTTGGAGATAAGCTTATCCTTCCACCATCCATGGAGACTCCTTCTCCTATATAAGCCTCCACCATTCCCATGAGAAGCTAGTTTTTGACATATAGCTTTTGACAGAGAGGAATTCATAGTGCTTTAGTGCTGCTCTTAATAGGCAGTTGGTGTGTTAAGTGTGGATTGCTAGAGAGCTTAAGGAAGGTTGTGAAGTCTTGTTGCCTTGTGTGAGAGAGAGAGTTGTTTGTCTTGGGAGATCTGCCTCTAAGGGTGAATGCTTATGAGACTTGCTGGTTGGACCCTCTTGAGAAGGACTCAGCGTCAGAACATTGGTTGTACCTTTCTCTGCTTTTTATTAATAAAAGATAGATGACTATTGTTATGGTTCCATTCTCATTTGTATTATAATGGTTAATGTGAATTACATCCTTTTTGAATGATGTATAGTTGCTTTTACTAGATTTCACGCTTGTGTTTGTTCTCTCTTTGCATGTGCAGGTGTCCATCCATGAGGATAGTGGAGGATCGTGAGCGACTAGAGCGAAGGAGTGAGAGTGGCATCTCTTCATCAAACAAATAGCGTTGGAATCCAAGTAGGTGTTCATTACCCACTTGTTAATTGCAACTAGGAACTTGCAGAGTAGCATTGATTGATTGCTGCTAGACCCGTTCTAGGCTAGTAGGGATCGACTCTATCCGTAGAGGGGATTTACCTCTCCAACAATTTGGCGACTCCGTTGGGGAGCGTTGCTTGTGTCTTTTGTTGTTCATCCTTGTTTTGAGATTGATTGTCATTCTCTTGTCAAGATTGGGGATTAGTTCTCTGTTTTTGGTTTCCTGGTTCACTCTGGGAAAGGCCTTAATTGTTTTAAAAAAGATGTTGCGTTGGTTTGGGAGTTTTTGGTTTGATTTTGCCTGTTTTTTAGCCTTAGCGCGGTTTATATCAGAACAGTCGCGCTGACATCACACATCTGTTTCTTTGGCTTCACTGTCATCACGTTTATACGTTTAACAGTCGCGTTGACCTTGTTTTCAAGCCAGCACCCTTAATCTGTGTCCTTCCGCGCTGACAGCGCAAAGTTGCTACGCGTGTTGTCTGGTCAGCACTTTGTTGCTGAGGGTCACCCGAGCTGATCCTGTAGAATTCATTTTTGTCCAAATTTGCCTCCTGAACCTGTTGGTTTGATTGTCCCCTGCTCTTTCCACTTGGTTTATGACTTGTTTTATGTTGTCTGAACCGTGACATACTTGCTCGCGAAGTCTTGTTCCGCAAGGGTTCGTTTATTACTTGCTTTTCGGTTTTGCAAAGCCTTCCTTTTCACTTTCGCTCCTTGGTTTGCATTTTGCCTTGACTTTTACAGTTGCTGGAGTGTGTTGGATCATTGTTTGATTGGTTTTGAACTCCTGTCCTCCAGGTGTTTGCTTTTCTCCATTGATTTCACGCTCAAGCCCTAGGGCATCTAGTGGTCGTGTGTGTGTCAAGCCTTCCGTGGGATCTTGTTTTCTTGTTTGACTAGCCAACTCAAGATTTGCTTTTCACATTCGCTCGGTTAATGTTGGAAGTGTTTTGGTTGTGTTCCAAGCGATTTGCCTTCCTCCTTTGAATTCCTTTTTTTCTTGTTGAGCTTAGATCACATAGCTCATAAGCCTCTGTTTTTCCTTTGATTTGGAAAACTGGTTTTTAGTGTCTTGGGAACTTTCTTGTGATTGCATTGAGTGATTTCATTTCTTTTGCTTGGTGTAGCTGTCTCCCAAAATCATTTTAAGTGTTTTGTGCCATTGAAAGGAAAATAAAACTAGTATCTTTTGCATTTAATAGTTAAAAGGAAAAGAACATTTCGTTGATTTGTGTTTTCAAAAGAAAAGTTTCATTTCCTTGCCATTAGTTTCATTAGGTTGTTTGGTTGCTTGAGTTCGTTTTGTTTGATTGAAAAATTCCTAACCTTCTCATAGTTAGAATTCATCGAACGAAATGATGTTCTTTGGCATGTAGTTTGCATCTAAGTATTTCTAAGAGATCATACGGTAGGACCTGAAATCAAAACTTAATTCAAGATCAACCGTAAAATAAACCAAATTTATCTAAAAACGCATTGGAACTTAACGCAAATATCTAGAGGTCTAGGCTAGAGACGTGCTCCGGCGTCATTAAACCTAGTCACTCTTGTTTTTGCATTAAGGTTGGGTGATTCCTCCTGGTGTGATTCAATTGTGGTCTAGCACAGATTTGGGCTCCCACGTACCATCGCGTATATATGG
>APFE030001397.1:1640-26513 GCA_000404065.3 Pinus taeda | reverse complement strand
AGAGCACGTGAAGAACAGGTGGCATCGTCCTCAGTTATGAAGGTAGTGGGAAACATAATCCAACAGCGGATTGAATGCCCACAATGACCGTTGCCTAGATCCGAGGACGTAGCAGGACTACGTGTTTCTATTCAGTTGTTCGAATTACTTAGATTTCGTTAAGTTAGTTCGCCTTCTACAATTATAAATAAAGCGTCTTTGAACGCTGGACAAGTTAGTTGTTAGCTGCTGTTTTTATACCTTTGAACTCCCACTGTGTTTTCCTATTTTATGCGCAATACATGAGAAGACTGTTATTCCATTTACACATGTGATCGATCTTTGAAATGGCTGGAGTAGGCAGAGGGCCCCTGTTTACTAAAGGCTTGTACAATTTTTTTAGTTTGTCGCATTTTGTTTTCTTATTTCATGTATATAATGCCTTTAATTGCTGTGTTTTAGATAGCTGTACATACATTTCAATTTCTGCTTGTTTACATTTCTGCTCTTTTTCATGACTGATCAGTGCGTTATGCAGGTTTCTTAGGCGTGCCCAGGACAGTTTTATGCTTTTCTTTTGCACAACTAGTGGCATGTGTGATCATCTTGTCTATGTTGCTGACCTTCTTTGTTTTGCAGCCTTTATTTCATCATTATCATTTAGTCAATTTGCATATTTGTTTTTTTGTTTGTAGATATCAAGTTGTTTATCTATTGATGGTCTCTTCTTTATAACTTAATATCTTTATTGAGGACCAAAACATCACTTAATGCAGCTTGGTTTAGTTGTTCAGAAACTCACAATTGCTTGACTTGTTTTTAATTGTTTATCACATGATACATTTAGTTAAAAGGCAAGAGGTTAAGAAGAAGTTAAAGTATTTGTGACTAGTCTTTCTTTTAGATAGATTTACTTTAGTTTCACATTGCTTAGTTGTTATTTGACATATATTTCATTTGCATTTCCTTGCAGCAACATAGGCACTGGGCCAATGTCATTAGTCTTTTATTTGATGCCTTTACTTTCCTTTAAGCATTGATTTCATTTCAAGCTTTCTTGTAGAGTACTTTTAAGTTTTAAAAAGCACATCACAATCTCACACACTTCACTCACTTGATTTTGAGTTTTAAGAAGCACATCACAATCTCACACACTTCACTCACTTTATTTCGTCACACCACATTAGGAGAGATATACTTGAAAACAACCGTAAAAAGTAAAAACGACAAAAGCTCAAGAAATAGTTGCCTAAGTACATACAGTACACCTCACTTCATCAACTTACGAGCCCCAGGTTGACATTTAAAAGTTGCAATTTAGGTATCACTAAATTGACCGAACAATATTATAAGGTAAGGGAGGATAATATCTATGATATTTTTAAGGCTTTTCATGATGGGCCTTGTGGAGAGCATTTTGAAGACAAGAGTAAAAGTCATGAGGTGTTGCAAATGGGTTATTTATAGCCTACTATGTTATGAGATGCAAGGAAATATGTCCAAGGGTGTGATAGTTGTCGGAGGATGGAGGAGTGTACTCAATGAGATGAAATTCCATTATAATATCAATTGGTTGTGGAACCATTCAAAATATTATAATTAGATTTTATGCGACCAATCAATCACCCATCTTAGCATAAGACTTATAGTGTTGTGTGCACAAACTATGTCACCAAATGGTTGGAGACTAGAATACTTACTAGGGAAATTGAATGCGTTATTACTAACTTTGTGTTTGAGGAAATATTTTCTCGATATGTAGTGCCAAAAGAAAGACTTAGGGATGGAGGACCACAATTTACTTCTTGGTCGATACAATAACTTGTCAAAAAGTGTATAATTCATGACTACGCCACTTCACCTTACCACCCATAGGTGAATGGGAAAGTGGAATGTACTCATAAGGTACTTTAAGTTATACTGACAAACACTATGACATGCCATCAAAGGGGTTGGGTCGAGAGACTTCCAGAGGTATTATGTACTTATAGAACTACTTAAAGGAATACTACAAGACTCTCTCCTTATGACTTGCTATTTTGTAATATTTATCTATTTTCCATTAAGTTTGAAATTAGAACACTTAGAATTACTTTGGAGATGTATTTAGTGTTGGACATTGGATAAACCAACAGTCCCCATGTGTTTTGCGACATGTGCTAACCACCTCAATCGATCCTTATCTCTAGCGATGCGATCATTGACTAACACATGTGGGTTTTGGCTTGATGAAAATCATGATTCCCAATTGGTGATATGAAAGCATAGCTCATGAGTTCAATACACAACTGACTTGCATTGGGGAGGAGATTATGTGACATTGGATAAACTAATGATCCTTGTGTGTTTCGTTACATGGAATAACCGCCTCCCATGGATCATTATCTCTAGTGATGTGTGATGAGGCTTATCATTACGTAAACTATATGGGCCTTAATGCCACTCTCAAGCTTATTAAAATCAACCTTTCTCACATTTACTTACATATTTTATTATATTTTTCTTAGTGAGAAGGGTAAATGTGATATGTTATGCATGTGGCCTAATATGCATTAATTGAAGGAATTGAAGCAGTTTTCGGATAATTTAAGTGTAGGAACTCAAAGTGGACAAGCAAGAGTGATTTTAGGAGATTTTTCTCCCTTCTTAACTCCTCAATTCATTTACAGATTGCTCCACCAGATCTCATTATCTCGAAGTTATAGAGACCCAAACTGATCTGTGATTGAAAGTTAATTTTGTTGTGCTAATTTCAATTACAGATTTATAATCAAATGCTTGCCCATTGCTTCCTGTACATGGTTTTCTTATGGTGTTTGTAAGCGTAAATAGGTAAATGTTTATCAAGTTTTAAGTAAAATACATGAAAAAAATAACATCAAAAATAAGTTTTGAACAACAGAAATTAAAAGTACATCAAACCATCAACAAAGCACTTAACACAATGTTTTGATGAAGGAGTTCACTTGTCTTGGGCTACATCTCCTTGGTCCAAGTTCCATGGCTTGGGACTCTGTATTAGCTCAATATGGGAAAAATACTATTTACAAAGCTCTACTGCTCTTGATACATGTTCCAATGTGTTAAGAATTGCGAAATTAGTTAGGAACACCTTTTCCTGAGCTCTATTTGTTCGAAAAATGCTTCAGTTATTACTCAAACAATTTTTCCCTAAAAATCCTCCTAGAAAACTACAGGAACTCTAGTTAAGCTCATTAAATTTGGAGAAAAGTTTGGATTTGGTTGTTCCGTGAAAATTGCTACCAACTTAAACTGTGGGTTAATTAGAGTTAATATGGGGATTAAGTAAGATAAGCATGATTAACTGCAAGTTATCGCACTAATCACGATTTTATTAACCGTTGCCTCAGTGGTTCGGAGGGAGTGGACACATGACATGTTAAATTTCAACGATCATGGCTTATCACACTATCTTCTAAGTTAATGGAATACCACCTAACCGTAACAATTTTTTTTTTGCAGCGTTCACATATAGCGGCTTCTGGCACGGTCTCTCCAATGGTTTCGAAACCGTAACCCTTGACGATCTCCGCGGAGGTGTCACATGGTATAACAAAAATGTTAATAGTTTCGTTGATAATTGGAGCCAATGTATATGTTCGCTTTTGATGTTACTGTTTGATGTGAGTTGGCGTGTTCACATGGGGGAGGGTTGGCTGTGGGCTGACCCTCCTAACCGCCAACACTCAACACATTACATTTTAAATATATATAGAGAACTATACATGTTAAGCAACAAATGTAGTGGAGACGATTAAGTGGTGGCCACTATGGAGGGGAGGTCACGGGGTCGAACACTAATGCCTCCATAGAATTTTAATATACCATTGTAGGGGCATGTGGTAGCCACCAAGCTTGCCATGTGTCACCTTCTATATGGTCAAACTCAACCATGATTTTCCAATGTTGAGCTGCCACTTGTCAACCTTTAATTCACCCAGCAGTATGGGAATATTTTATGGAATATTATAAGGAATATTCTCCTTTCTGATTTGGCTTTACAAATTCCCAACCAGCATCCCAGTCAACCTGTACCAAAATTTTACTTGTTTAGCAAAGAAAAAATAACTCAATAACTTTTCCATAGGAACTCAGTTTTCAGTGAAACAAGTTGCATTATGATCTTTTTGTCGAGGTGAACACGGACTTCTAGATTTCGATCCATTATGAGAACTTTTCTTTTTGAGCTAAATATTGAGTGCTCGATCATTCCTCCCAACTAGAAGCCTTTTGGACCTTGGAAGATACTATCAATTGTTCAACAAGTGAGGGTATAACTCCCTCAGCTTATCGATCTGCAAAAATGTAGCTTCAGAAGGCTTTTGTCCCTTGAGTCCCACTCTAAGGTATTAGACATTCCCTCTCTTCAAAGTCTTGGTTCTTCTATCAAGTATGAGATACCACTAAATTTCTTCAAGATAGTCTGGTGAGAAATCATCTATTGATTGTAGCTAAACATGCTCTCCTTGATCATCAATCAAAGGAGGCTCAAACAATATCAATTTCTCAACATTAACAACAGAGCATATTTTCATATAAGGAGGAAAATCAAGCTTAAATGCATTGCTACCAATCTTTTCCAGAATTTTAAAAGGATCATAACGGATTGGCTTAAGATTTTTACCTTCCCCTTGAAATCTCTCTTTGCTAATATATAACCAAACTTCATCTCCAACTTGGAATTTGTGATCAACACGATGTTTGTCTTGGCTTTCCTTGTAGATGCTTTGAATCATTTCTAGATGTTCCTACACTGTGTGATGTATCAACTAAATATTCTCTAGGAACTTACTTGCCTTATTGATGTCAATATGACCCTCGATGGTGACATATTTCTTAAATATGAAGTCCAATGATGATCTTGGCAAGTACCCCAAACATGACTCAAACGGTGATGTGTTTGTAGAAGAATGCATTGCCCTAGTGTATGTAATGCAACTATTCATCCCACAACTTGGGATGTTTGATGCAATATCCTTTAAGAATATGAATGATTCTTTTGTTGACCACCTTGGTTTGTCGATCTTTTTGTGGATGAAAGGCTATACTCTTCTTCAACTTTGTCTCCATCATGTCCCACAAATTTGACCAAAAATTTCCAACAAATCGAGAATCTCTATCCCTTACAATAGAAGTACGAAGACCAAAATGAACCCAAATATTTTGGAAGAAAACGTGAGTTGTTTGTTAAGTTGTAATTTTGTTTTTACATGGTGTTAGAATACACATTTTGTTGAATCTCCCTACAACTAGATACAAGTAATCATGAACTTTCCTCGACAATGGAAGACCTCCTACAAAATCCATTGAGATACTCTCCCATGGATGTAAAGGTACCGGAAGTGGGGTGTATAATACTAGTTTCCTATTGCTATGCTTACTTGTTGAACACAAAGAACATCCTCTTATGAAATGAGATACATTATCAAACATGTGTGGCCAATAACAATACCTTTGGATATTTGCTACTATCTTTCCTACACCAAAGTTTCCACCATTCAATGAAGTGTGTGCCTCCATTATGATATTTTTTCTTTCTCCTTGTGGAATGCACAACTTTCCCAAGTGATAAAACAAACTGATATGTACATGATAATCCAACTCTTCAATTTGGTTCCCTTGACTCAAGCTTGCATACACATCTTGAAATTAATTATCGTATGCATATTGCTTGAGTATAACAGATGAATTTACAGTAGGCCTTGAAAGCATATTCAGTACCTTATTGTAGATTCCCTTTTTGTACTTGATAACTAAATGAAACTGTTGTAGAAAACCCATCCATTTGAAGTTTTGTGACTACTGCAGCTTTGACTATGACTGTAAGTAATAATGGTTGATGGTCAGTATGGAAAATGGTCTCCTTTCCCATCAAGTAGTGTTTCCATTTTTTGACACTTTAGACCAATGTTGAAATTTATTTTTCATAGGTGGGATAGTTAGTTAGAACTCCATTAAAAATTTCAAAATGAAATGAAATGGGATTACCATGTTGCATAAGAAATGCTCCCATGGTGTAATCACTAGCATCCGTTTGAATCTCAAATAGTTGTTTAAGATCCGAAAGAGCCAATACTGGTGTTTAACTAATATTTTGCTTCAAAGCATCAAATTATTTGTGCTATAAATCTCCCCAACATAATACTTTCTTGACACTTGTCAATGCATGTAATGGAGCTTCAATGGAAGAACAATTAGCAATAAATTTCCTCCAATATTTTGATGCCCCTAAGAAGCTTCTTACCTCTATAATTGTATTAGGCTTGGACCAATTCAGAATGACCTCCAATTTAGAGTGGTCGATATTCAGCTCACCTCCTCCAACAATGTGTCCCAAATACACTAAATAAGTCTTGGAAAATTCACACTTTGACACCTTTAAAAACAATTGTTCTTTTCTCAAGAGCTCAAGTGCTTTGTTTACATGCATAACATGTTCATCTCCAGATTTTCTGAATATGAGTATAATATCTAAGTACACAATGACAAGGTCATCTAGAAATGGTCTCAATACATCATTCATAACTCTCATGAAAGTATTTGGAGCATTTGTAAGACCAAAAGTCATAACAAGACACTCAAAAAGTCCTTGTTTAGTTTTAAATGTAGTTTTCCAAATGTCCTCTTAAACTATTCTAACTTGATGATAACCACTTCATAAATATAACTTATTGAAATACTTTACATACCTCAACTGATCAAGAAAATCATTAATTATTGGGAGTGGATAATGATTCTTTACCATGATTTTTTCAGTGCACAAAAATCCATGTACATGCGCCAAATCCAATCCTTCTTTAGCAACAATACAATGGGAAAACCACATGGCCAAGTAGATGGTCGTATGATACCTTTGTTCAATAATTCTTGAATTTTCTTCTTGATTTTGATGATCTCCATAATCGACATGTGATACATGCCAATGTTTTGGGAGTGGAACATCCTGCTGCAACTGTATCTTATGTTGAATTCCCCTATTGGGAGGTAACTCCTTTGGTTCTTGAAACATCTCGCCATGCTTGCATACCAAATTAAAAAAATCAGATTTCAATTTGTCATCGCAACCTTCAAAATATTCATAATCAATATCATTCTTTTTCTTGATCATGAGAAGCACAAAATTTTAACTTGCATTTACTAGTCTCTTCATCTACCCTGCATTAACCAAAGAAATGTTCATCTTTTTGCGATGGACTCTCACAATGTACTCCAACCCATTCTTGAGTAATAAGTATTTGTTTCCATGGTGATAAAATGCTTCTTTCCTATCATACAAATAAGGACTACCCAAAATGATTCCTAATATGTCAAGTGGAACTACATCTAACTCAACTTCATCATTCTAGCCATCCAACTTGGTGAGGACAAGCACAACAGCAGAAAAGAATAGAATTAGTTCACAACTTGTGAACTAGAAAGGACAAAAATGATGGAATTTGGTGGATACTTTTGATTGGTTTTTCTGTGGTTGGTTTTTGGGTATATATTTGTTTAAGATAGGGCTACCTATGTATTAAAACATATAAATTTAATTGCAAGATCATATTGATTAAAATTTCTTTAAAAATTATTTTTTTGCAGTCTCTCGGATTAGACATTTTCCAGAACCTATACTTATCATGTCACAAAACTTGCACCTAGATAGACTGCAGACCTATGATGATACCGATTTTTATCTCTATAATAAGAGAATACCTAAACAGAGCTTACAAAAACATCAATGGACAAAATTTAGAATTATTGGACCATACCTTTTATCTGAGTTGATCTCAACCCTCTCTTATTTGACTATAGACCTCAAATTTGTTTGAATTGGATTGGAGACCTTGTGACCTTTGGAAAGAGTATATCTTAGAATTTTATGGGGATCAGACCTTGAAATTTTACATAGAATTTTGGATGGAGTAGATAGTAGACCTTGTGACCTTTGGACAAAGAAGACGTCAAACTTTTGGAGAAGAACTAATCCTCAAATTTGTGTCACAATGATTCTCATATCTATTCCTGAAGCTTGTAATAACAAAACATATTAGAGTAATATTAACTAATTGTAAATGGAATTTCTCAGGTCCCCTCTTATGAAAATAATTGGACTGATTTGAAGCATAGTCTTGGAGCTATGTTGAAGTGATTTAAATAAACCTTGGAGACATTTTGGAGCACTCCCAAACTCATCAGTTGCAAACCTCGGTTGAAAATTTGAAGTAGTGTTTGAGCATATTTCTGAAGGTATTTTGAGGGATCTTGGGAAACATTTCTTGGAGAATTTTGGACCTAAATAAATACTATTGAAGGTGACCTTTAGAGCATTTGAAGACGTTGTGTATCTCTTGTAATGTAAGTTTTTTTAAAATTTTCTTTGACAAAGTTGGAGCTTGGAGGCATTGGGGTCTTGATTATTGACCAAGTTGGATATTGGATATGTTTAAGGTTGGATCCTTGAGAATTTTAAATATTTTTGTAGATGTTGGAGCCTGATTTGTTGAACAACAGAATTGGAATCCTCGTCATTTTGATTAATATAATAAAAAGAATGATCTCTTATATTATGATTCAATTTCTATAAAATTTTAATCGGTATAAATATAATAAGAGTACTCCAACATCAGGATTATGTTTACAGAGGAAACTATTGCTAGGGTGATGGGTTTTCCTCAAACAGTAGCACTTTGATTTTGTAGGAAATTGTCAATCTCAACAACGAAGGCTACATTTTTACAACAAAGTGATGAGGTAGGGCATACACGAAGAGGAATTGATAGAATGTCCCTTCCTCAAACCTAGGATGATTTATCTTACTTCATTTAGAAATTTATTACTTGCAAAGAGAGTTTTGGGTTTGCATCTCATTACCATTTTTAGCTGCCATCTCATTTACGCAATCGAGAGTTAAATAATATGACCTAATACCTATTAAAATAGTTACAACATATGAGAAGTTGTGCAAGTAGAAAAGAATCCCAAAAATCTTCTTTACTAACCATGGTCTCTTAAAATTGATCATAATTGACATATTGTAACAACAAGGAATCACATGGAATAGGTTTATTGTAGGATTGCATAAACCAATTCCTAAGGAAGAAAAGAGAATAACTATAGGATAGGTGAAGAGTGTTAAAATAACATTGGGATGTGCTGAAGTGGAACTAGAGAGTGTAAAATAAGCATCAGAAAGTGCTGAAACAATGCTATAAGAAAGGGAAGGCCCACCTACTAGGCTTCATCTGAGGGATCTTTGAATTGGGTGCTCTATGAAGAAGGCTAACACTGAAGGACCAATGAAGATATCTAGCAGACAGTCCTAAAGTAGCGAGTATGGATTCCCTATTGAGGAAGAAGTACTTGAGACAAAAGCACTTGAAGTAAAGAAGCTTGACGAAGGCTTTCTTGAGAAAAAGATATATGAAGAATTCCCGAAGTGATAAATGCCTGTGCAAACAAGGATAAAGAAGAGGTCATTGAAGAAGGAATTGGGAGGAAAAAAACCGAAGAAGAGAGTGTGAGTAAATGTTGCACCAACTTAATGCTAGAAGTCCATGTTGCTACATCAAAATAAAAATAACTCGGGAAAATAGAGGAGTAACCAAGTGAGGGTAAGAAGGAAGAACCCATGCTAGGCCAGGGAAGTATGTCATCACTAGGTAAATCCAAAACTAGTTCTCTTGTTCAACAATTTAATGAATTAAAAGAGGAGAATGGAAATCTGAAGAAGCAACTTGCCATTCTTAGAGAAAAATTTCAGTTTAAGAAAAAGGTAGGATTGGAAACCCTATGATAGATGGGGGAAATGGTGCCACCTTCTGATACAGACAAAAAAATTGGCATGGGTTGTAGATAATACTTAAGGAGGTAGATAGTGAGGATCGAACCATTGTTTTTGGTGGAATTCAAGTGGAATAACATTATGAGGTGTTCTAAGTTCTTATTCCACAATAATCTATTGATGATGATGTTGTTACATCACAACCAACATTTGAAGCATAGTAGGATGGAGAAAATGTGTTTTATACTCCACAAGAACCTATTGTCAATGTTGTTATTACATAAGAACCAATAGCCAAAATAGACCTGACTTAAATAAATCAAGTTGTTTGCCCACAACAAGCTATCAATGATATTGCTTCTCCACAAAAGCTAATAGCTAAGATAGTGCAACAGGCGGAGAAAAGAGATAAAAAGATCTTGAAATATTCTTTTGAATATCTGACTATAACAACAATAGATATATCTCAATCAAAATCCGAGGAGCCATTGAAATTAAAATTCTTGTTGGAAGAACTAGAGAAGTGGAAGAGATTGGAAATATCATTAAAAAATTAAGTTATTCCTTCAAAGAAAAATAATGATAATTTTGATGATCTAAAGAGAAATTGTGTTGAAAATGTGTTGGTCCAGGACTTGTTAAAAATCAAGGAGGAAAGGAAGCACGTAAGGGTATCATAATTGCAGAAAAAAATGAAATTGTTACAACAAGAAAAGGATAAAATGCAAGACCTTGTAGAGTGCATTTTTTTGTATGGCTCCTTCCCTTTCCTACCCCATTTATTTTCTAAAACAAATTTTCCTTCTTCAATTAGCAATAATTAAGGAACACCAACAATATTCAATCAGGGAAAACCAAGCCTATTTGGAGACTTTATAGAATGCAAATTTTCCTGAGCAACATCTTCTATATGAGTTGTATCTACATGATTTTTCTTGTCTTGAGATAGATACCTCTAACGTTACACTTTATGTTGGAGATATTCAACTGAGGGATTTTTCATCATTTATCCAAAATCAAATTAGTTAGAAGGCCACTCAACATATTGTAACAACAAATGAGGTAGCCATGAAAAAACTCATTCTATTTTTACATACTATTTTTATGCGTTATAATAGGATATCGAAATATACAACCACTCGAAGATGTTGATGGAAGCTAGGAACAAAGTTTTGAAGTGTTTTCTTAAACGTGTGAGGGGGTTGAGATACACTTCACTCTTAGACATTCCAACATACAATTAATATTTTTGAAAAACACCAAGCACATTTTTAACACGACTCACAAGATCTTCCCATGTCCTACTAAAAATAAGAATTTCATCAATATACACATGTACAAAATCATCGAGAAAAGGTCTGAAAATATGATCCTGACCTGATGAGAGCCACTGCACAAGTCTAGTTATGTGTAACAGAAAACATTTTTCAATTGATCTAATAAATCATCAATGTGAGAGAGAGGGCACCGACTCTTCACCATTATTTTTTTGAGCACTTTTTAGTCCACACACATCCTCCATGTGCCATCCTTCTTTGGCACCAACATGATAGGTGAGCCACATGGGGAGGAACTTGGCCTTATCACCCCTTGGTTTAGTGATTTATGTACCTACTTCTTTATCTCCTCCATCTAAATAGCCCATAAAATGTACACACTAATATTGGGTAAAGGAGCATACTGTCGTAAGTGAATCTCATGTTGGATCTCACACTTTGGAGGCAACCCGCTTGGTTCCTGAAAAATCCCATCATAGTTAGAAACAATTTCATACTATTCCTTTTTAAGAGTGGGCTCATGACATTGGAAAGCTTCAGATGTCTTTACATCTTTTGCTCTGACAACCATGAGCATGTACCCTTTCCTGAAATTGATCAGTCTCTTCATATGACCTACACATACAAGAGTGGCACTGATTTTGGTGCGATGAGCTCTAATAATGTATTCTACCTCACCTTTCGTGACATGATAATTATTTTCATGGTGAAAGAAAAATACTTTACTGTCATACAAATATGGACTCCTTAATATAATACCAGAAATATCCAAGGGTATAACATCAAGATTAACCTCATATACTAGTTTGGACGCAATCACAAATCTAACTCTACATTGCTTGGTTACATGTAATCTAGCCCTATCACACACTTGACAAAGAGGGTAGGGATTCAGATGAGGCTTGGTCTACAACCCTAACTTTTTAACTAAGGATTTTGAAATCAAATTTTCTTGTGAGCTCGGACCAAACAAGGTTTCCAATTTAGTATGTATGACTTTAATGTGGAACAATTCAGTCCTCTTTCGTTCATTAAAAAGGGACTTGTCTAGAGAACTTGTACTTTCATGTAATTCAGAACTTTCATTACCATGAAGAGAATGGGTGCCTTGTATGCCATTTGTTGTGATATATTTCTCGTCACTAGAATCAGATCCAAGGTCTTGTTTTATGGTTACCACCATATTTTCCTTTTTCTTCCCACCAAATCTCTTTGTTTTAAACTCTGGATGCAATTCCCAACTATGTTGATTGTAATGGCCTTCCTTATTACATTATGTACATGATGGCTTTTCTCCTTCCTCCTTCTTGGTTGTAGCTACCTTCTTATCCTTTATATTTCCTTTTCCTTTGAACTTACCATTATGAGGTTTGAAAGATGATTTCTTTGGTTTCTCTTCTCTATCATTCTTTCGAATAATTTTGAGGTGAATGACCTTCACACTAGTTGCATCAATAGTAGTAGGGTCAAATAACAACAAAGAATTCTTGAGGTAACAATTTAAAGCACCAATATATGTTGTTACTATTTCTGGTGAATCAAGTGAAACTCCCAAGTTTAAAGCTTGTTTTCTAAACTCTTCTGTGAATCATTCTACATTTTGACCATTTCCTTGTATTCAATATTCCCATTCCATTAAATCATTTTGTCGATAAACCAATGGATAAAATTGTTCTTTTAATTAAGAAACACAATTGGACCAAAAGAAAGGCGATTCCCCAATTTTTTTCTTCCCTTTTGCAACTTTCTCTCCCACCAAATGAGAGAGGTTCCACTCAGCTAAAGTGATGCTAATTGGATCTTGGGGTCATCTTCCCCGATATCCTAAATCCATAAATAAACCTCTATCTATCTAATCCAATTATTTAGTTTCTCTGCATTACATTCTCCATTTTATGTGGGAAAATAAAACTTTACATCTAGATTAAAAAAATGGCTTCTTAGATGTATTCCTATGATGTGTGTTAGGGTGATTATAAGAAGAGGAAGAATTTTCACTAGAGGATGGAGAGTGCAGTTCTGAAGGCTCTTCCTCTTCCACCTTCATAATTTACCCATGTATGGTCATTCGGTTCTTTCTTCTTAGGCTTGATTGCCTTCTCATATTTTGCAAACATCTTGTCAACTTTCTCTTCCATGGTGAAGAAACAATTGTGATAATTTTACACTTCCTCCATTCAAGCTTATTCATATGACATGTTCGGTCTTCATGGTGCATGCCTTGATTTGGGATCGAAGGATTTGATTTTTCCTTCTCCTCTTTGGAGCTTGTTCCTGGTTAGCATTCACTCATGCAACTCACATCAAGAATACCTTCTCTGATACGAAACTTGATCCATATATTTTAACATGAAGGATGCATACAAAATTTCATATAAAAGAGCATGTAACCAAGTAACTTAAACACATGAAAAAGAAGTGGAAATAATAAAGCAACTATGAGATCAAAAGGCACACAGTGATTTTATTATGGAGTTCACCTAGTGTCGGTTATGTGTTTGAGACCTGCTCAAAGTGGGTAGGCCTATTTCATTAAATGGAAAAAAATGAATTACAATCAACTTTACATCAATCACCCTAATACCTCCAATTTATATCATGGATGAAAAATGCAAGACTCAGATGCAGAAATGGACATCACCATTGGATTCGGTGCACGAAATCATGTCAAATGACTATAAACTTGAAAATATTATGAGAAATATAACTCTAGAGCTCTAAGGAATCTCTAGATTCCCTCAATATTTTGTACAAGAATATTCTCCCAAGATTCCTTTATAAGCTTTCTCAGTTTTTGTGCTCGCCTGGGTGCGGTTCTAGCCTAGGCACTCCCAATTCCAGCTGAAAAAGACTCTATTTTTCATTTGGTTCCACCACACCTCCAACCAAATGAGAAATGTTAAGGTTTATATATATGTGAATGGTTGGAGGTACCAACGTAGGGCCAATGACCCATTGGCTGGATGTGTTATGTTAAGGCGTTGGATTATGAGGCAATCACCAGTTCCAATATGGGAACATGTGTTATATTTTAGGAACTGTTTGGTTTTTACCATTCGTAGTGCATTATATGGGGTCACCCGGGAGGCAAGCTAGCGAGCTGGCTAGGCAGGTTCAAACCCCCGCTAGCACTAATGCTTTCCACTTGTATTGCATTTAATTGACGGTGGATATGCCAATGGTGGCCCACCCTGATACAATATATACATTGGAGTTTTCTTATATATTTTCATTGTGTTGGCTGGTGGGTCAGGTGAGTTTGTAGGTGGGTGACCCAACCAATACATTTAATGTACCATGTATATGTTTTCCCTGACCCATGTCATTATACAATCTCATTGGGGGTGGCGGGGGTGACGACCCACCACCCTAATTATATATATATTATATTATATATATATATATATAATATATATATATTTATTATATTTATATATATAATTTATATTATATATGTATATATATATAAATTTGGGTGGTGGGCCGTCACCCCGCCACCCCCAATGAGATTGTATAATGACATGGGTCAGGGAAAACATATATATGTTACATTAAATGGATTGGTTGGGTCACCCACCTGCAAACTCACCTGACCCACCAGCCAACACAATGAAAATATATGAGAAAACTCCAATGTATATATATTGTATCAGGCACCTGGAACATTCCTCCCCACTAATGAGCTTTTGGGCTGCCAAAATATGTTTAGTCAATTGGCATGTGAGGGAATTTCTCCCTCACTTTCTCCTTTTCAATCAATTAGGCCTTACTTGGATTCATTCCTTTGAAACCAATATGAAGGTATACCACATCTCCTCGTTGTGAAGTTCTAGTCTTTCTGTTAAGAATGATGTCCTCCAGTAGCTTGTCCAAGTATTCTAGTGAAAAATTATCCACTATAGGAACCTGTCCAACCTCTTTGATGTCCATCATCAAAGGAGGCTCATAAAAAATCAAGTTTTCAATGTTCACAACTGAGTACATATGAATTTGTGCTGGCAAATCGAGACAAAAAACATTGTCTCCAATCTTATCTAATATGGTGAATGGGTGATAGCAGATTGGTATGATTTTGTCTTTGCTAATGTGGAGCCACCCTTTGTCTCCAACCTAGAATTGGTGATCGACTTGGTGATTATCATGTCAAGCTTTGTATTGAGATTGACTTTTCTCCAACTACTCTTCAACTACCTAGCGAATCATTTGAATTTCCTGAATGAACTTCCATGCTTTGTCCCTGTCATCGTGCCCACTATAATATTCATCTCTCCCAAAGACCATGTCTAAGGGATCCTTTTGAAATATCAAAAGCATGTCTCAAACAATGAGCTATGTGTTAATGAATGCATTGCCCAGTTGTATGCATGATGTACATAGGGAATTTTCTCATCCCACAACCTAGGATGCTTGCCACAATAGCCTCAGAGTAAGTGTATCACTTTGTGGTTGACAAATTCTATTTTTTTGTTATTTTGTGGATACAATTTCATGATCCTCTTCAACTTGATGTCCATCATTCTCCAAAAGTCATCCAAAACAACCCAATAAAGCAAGAGTCGCAATCAAGTACAATGGATGTTTGCAGCCAAAAGTGGACCCATACGAATTAGAAGAAGAGATGGATAGTCTGCTCTATAATGCCCTACTTTTTAAAAGGAATTAAGAGACACATTTTTCTAAATAAATCCACATTGACATACAAATACTCATGATGTCTCTTACAAGAAGGAAAACCACCTACAAAATTTATTTACACACTTTCCCATTGATGATGCAGAATAAGAAGTCATGTGTAGAGCCCTAATTTTCATTAGTGGGCTTGTTAAATTCACACAACGCACATCCCTTTACATATCGAGTCAACATTTTTCATGTGAGGCCATTAACAAAACCTCTGCAAATGACAAACTTTTCCCTCCACTAAAATGACTTGGCTGAAGAGAGGTATGTGCCTCTCTGATTACATGTATTATCTCATTGGTGGGGATACAAAGTTTTCCAAGGTGGTATAACAAATTTCCCTGCAAATGGTAATTGTCCACCTGCAATCCATGAGTCAAATTTTCATAAATATCCTTAAAATAATCATCATAAACACACTGTTCAACATAACTTTCAAAATATAAAGAGGCATTTTGAAAAACTATAGATGCAGAAACAGGAGGGACAAAAATCATATATGCCACTTTGTTGTTGATGCCCTTCTTGTATTTTATTACCAAGTGAAACTTCTAGAGGAATCCCATCCATCTGAAATGATGTCCTTGTCGAAGCTTGGTCTGTGATTGGAGGTTCTGCAAGGGCTAGTGATCTATGTGAATGATTTTCTTATTTCCAATCAAATAATGCTTCCACTTCTTCAAGCTTTGAACCAAGCCATACAAATCCTTGTCATATGTGGGATAGTTCACAAGATATTTGGAGAATGTCTCTGAATGTTAACATACATGTTTCCTCTACTGCATCAACATTTCTCCCATGGCGTATCCACTAGCATATTTCTTGATTTAAAAAGGATGTTTGATGTCAAGTAAGGTGAAAATGGGTGCGGTACATAACTTCACTTTCAGTGTATCAAAGGCTCTCTGTTGCTTTCCTCCCCACTGAAAGGTTTGCTTGACTATCATCAACGTGTGTAAGGGGGATGAAATGACAGATTTTGGAAATGAACCTTCTCTAGTATTGGCATGCACCCCAAAAAATGAACCTTTGTAACATTGGTGAGTTTAGGCCACTTTACAATCACATTAATTTTAAAAGGATCTATTTCTAACTATCCACCTTCGACAATGTGACCCAAGTAAACCAAAGAGGTATTAGAAAACTAACACTTAGACATTTTGACATACAATTTATCTTTTTACAAAACATCAGTCACCTTTTTAACATGATTCACATGATCTTCCCATGTCCTACTGAAAAAAAGAATTTCATCAAGATACACAAGTACAAATTCATTAAGAAAAGGTTTGAAAATATCATTTATCACCCTCATGAATGTGGTCGGAGAATTGCGGAGTGAAAATGGCATCACAAACCATGCAAGCAACCCCTATTTTGTCTTGAGTGTAGTATTCCATACATATGGTTCTAAAATCCTGACTTGACCATAGCCATTGCACAAGTCTAGTTTTTTTAAATAGTCAACATTTTTTAATTGATCTAATAAATCATGAATGCGAGGGAGAGGGTACTGATTCTTCACCATTATCTTTTTGAGTGCTTTGTACTCCACACACATCCTCCATGTGCCATCCTTCCTTGGCACCAACATGATGGGTGAGCCACATGGAGAAGAGCTTGGCCTTATTACCCCTTGGTTCAACAATTCCTATACCTGCTTCTTTATCTCCTCCATTTGAATAGCTTACAACATGTAAATCCAAATTTTGGGTAAAGGAGAATACCAATACAAGTGAATCTCATGTTGGATCTCACACTTTAGAGGCAAACCACTTGATTCCTGGAAAATTGCATCATAGTTAGAAACAATTTCATACAATTCCTTTTTATGAGTGCGATCACAAACTTGGAAAGCTTCAGATGTCTCTACATCTTTTTCTTTCACAAACATGACCATGCACCCTTTCCTAGAATTGGTCAATCTCTTCATCTAAACTGCACTTATAAGACTGGCGAATTTTGGTAGGATGAGCCCTAACAATGTATTCTACCTCATCTTTTGAGAGATGATACTTGTTTTCATGTGGAAAGAAAATTTCTTTCCTATCATAGAAATATGGACTCCCCAATACAATAACACATATATCCAAGGATACACCACGAAGATCAGCCTCATATACTAGTTTGGATGTAATAAAGAATTTAGCTCTACGCTGCTTGGTTGCATGTAATTTAGCCTTATCACACACCCAACCAAGAGGGTAGGGTTTCAGATGAGGGTTGGTCTCTAACACTAACATTTTAACCAAGGACTCTGAAATCAAATTTTCTTGTGAGCCCAGATCATACAAGGTTTACACTTTAATATGTTTCATTATGACTCTAATGTGGACTAATTCAGTCCTCTTTCATTCATTAACAAGAGACTCATATGAAGAAATTATACTTTCATGTAATTCAAAACTTCCATTAGCATGAAGAGAAAGAGTACCTTTTATGCCAACTACTATGATTTGTGTCTCATCACCAAAATCAGATCCAAGGTCCTATTGTACGATTTCCAAATGTCTTTTTATTGTTCTTCCTACCAAATCTCTTTGGCGTCAACTCCAAATGCAACTTCCAACATTGTTCATCATCATGGCCTTCCTTCTTGCAACTTGTGAAAGATTTATTTACTTCTTCCTCCTCCTTGGTTGCAGCTACCTTGTTTTCCTTTCCCTTGCCTTTTCCTTTGAAATTTCCATTATGTGGTTTGGAAGATGATTTCTTTGGTTGTTTTATAGCACCATTTATCACTCTTGGTAAATGTGATGCTTTGTTTATGGCCTAGGGCAACCCCTCCTTCGAGACTTGGTCCAAATATATACAAAACAATGTTTTATTCCCTGTACGCTACTTTGCCCTAAGCTAAAAGCGTGTAAACATGCCTCAGTCAATACCGAACCCATGTATATGTATTAAAACACTTTAAAAAATTAAATTTCCTTAATTATGGGTGGAGTTAATGGGTTTTACCTATTCGTTACCTCCTATTGCCTGTGGCCCAACTGTTTCCCAACTAAAAAAATAATTGGGAGAGGCATAAATAGACCTCCATGGGAAGGCCTTAAGCAGGGGAGGTGATAAAGTTATTATACTAATATTATCCCTGACTAGTTCTGATGAATCCCTATGCCTTATGCACTTACCCAAGCTTTAGGAAACCCTTGTTTCCTTGATTATAGATATCCTCCCTTTTGCTTGAGATATCATTGTGTGGGTGATGGAAGAAGATTGTTGAAAGCTATGATAGAACGAATCCGGAGGATGGTTCTGCTTGGAGCCAGAAGAAGACTCAAGTGAATTATCTTCATGTTATTTATAGCTTACTACAATAAAAGAAATGTTGTCTTGTTTCTGAAATCAACTATGTTTATGCATCAAATTATGTTTTAATTCATATATGAATGTCGTTTTGATGTATGATCAATCATTTGTTTATATGATATAAAGCCAATGCCATGAATATACTTTACTTCTATACTGCTATGTATGTTCTAATTGAATGATTTTCAGGTTTGAAGAATATGAGGAGTTGTAGAGCGTCTGAACCCTGGGGGACCTACTCGAGCGAAGGAAATCCAGGTAGGTCACTCTTACATTGTTTGATAATATAAGCATCTTGCCAGAGCTGTATGAGTATTTCTTGTTGTAGTTTTCTTCTACTTTGTTGGTGTTCTAACCCAAAGCCCTAGGGTGCTTTCACCCGAAAGACAATTTATGGCTCTGTTGGGGATAACAATCTTATTATTCTTGGTTTGGGTTGTTATTATCAATCAAGGCTCAGTCATTAGTTTGCTTGCTATTACAGCCTTATTTGGTCTACTAGACTCCCAGGCTTCAAGTCTGATCTTTTAGATCAGACTTTGTTTTTTATCTTTTCCTACAAAGCTTTGTATACACTCTTTACCTTGTTTACAGTAGCATATACACGCTTGTTTCTGTAAAGTGAGCTCGAGTATATGTGAGTTTCCTGTGTCAGAAGCACGTGTGAACGCTTTTATGTTTGAACTCAACCTCGTATGTAAATTTTTGCATTGTTTTCTCAAAACTTTCATCCTAGACAGATTTGTTGCCTGGTCTTTTCAGTCTCTGTGTGGTCAATTACTATTTGAAGAATTTAAATAGTCTGCAAGCTTACAGTTTCAAAGTCTATTCCTCATTCAAAATATTTGTCCTAGGTTTTCTTCTTTAGTGAGTTTGTAGTTTGTGTTTTGGCACACAAGACTTCATCCTAAAGTTCTTGATTGTTCTGATCCTCCAAAACACAAGATTGTTTTCAGTTTCAGTGTCAAGCCCGGATTTCAAATCTACTTGCTTTTCTCTCCTTCGTTTTGTGGCCTCATAGATTTTCCTTCTTTTTGAAAGTTTTTTTGACGAATTTGGAAGCATTTCTTTCCTGGCTCCTCGATCAGTTTGTCAATCTCCTTGCTACTATTTGGGTCATTTCGTACAATTTGAAGCATTGTTTCTCAAATTTTCATTCATTTTTGAGTTTGTAACTTGCAAAGACTCCTTGTGCTCTCTTTTTCAATATTTTTAGTTTTAGTAGCGTTTTAGTGTTTTCAAAAAGTTGTTTTGGTTGCTTCTTTAAAAAAGAAAAGATCTCAAAAACTGTTTTTGTTTTTCGTTTGCCAAGTTTGGTTTATGGTTTCTTTTCATTATTGAAAGTGAATTGCGATCTTTTTACAATTTGTCCTTCTTGTTTGGAGAGAATTTTGTGTTCAAAGTTTATATCCTCTTCAATACTTAAGTTGGCTCATTGTTAGTTATAAACAATTGCTTTTGATTTTTGAGTGATTTAGGATCTTGCATCTCCATTATATGTTGCATTAGGGTAGTTTGCATTATTAAAGCATTCATAGTATTTTAGTTTTTGGGTGTGTGAAGTGTGTTTCAAGAAAAGAGAAGGAAAAAAATTACTATTCTTTGTAGAAGTTTCGTAGAACCCATATAGAGATCTCTTTTCATCAAACAAAAAAATGATTGCATGAATATAGTTAGTTTTCATTGATTTCTGCTGTGTCATACAAACATCATTGCTTTCACTCCCATCTTTACCCTTGACTTAAAGAAAAGCCATTAAAATCAAACGTTCATTAAAATAAACTAGAACTTTTATGTTGTCACCAGAATACACCGACAAGTTTAGGTTTATTAGGGCCTTGGATTAGGCGAGAGGAGAGTTAACTCTCTAAGGCTGCTCGGAGTTACAAAACATAAAAGTTTGATTAATGAGTGAAATCCAATAGTGTGAGGGAGATCGAGAAAGCTCTGTAATTGGGAGTAAAGCACGAGGGAGAGTGAAGATAAGGATGAGAGATACCCCCTCTCTTACTTGTCAGATCATGCCTCACGACTGTTCTGCCCAGCTTCTGATACGAGGTGGTGACCATAGTTGCCTATCCTAGGGATCACACAGGTGGTTGTAGAGGGGAATCCGATGGCACCTAAGGCTGATGTTGTATCACGTTCAACAATACCTCAAAGGGTACCCTTGTGAAGCGTTGGTGCTTGCACTAGAAAAGGTAGTTGTCTCGAGGTTAATGTAACTACCTCTAATACCTTCGCTAGTAGGCCTGGGGTGTAATTACCCCAGTCTATTTTTGGAAGGCCCTTGTTATTAACTTTCTTGTATTTTGGTGTCTGGTCCTAATCATTCGGAGTGGAAATACTAAAGAGTTGTTTGATTGCTGATATATTTAGGGACTTTTTAGTGAGTGTTCTTTGCTCCTAGTCGGCCTAGCTTTATAATTTTTGAGTCTTTAAGTAGATCTTTTAAATAATTCAAAGTGGTTGATCGACCATCTCGACGGTCTAGGATAATTCATGGGCTATCACCTATGAGTACTGAGCCTTCTCCTAGAAACTGTAGGAGCGATTTTGCTAGTGGGTTTCAACCAGTGGCAGCAGGTGCATTGGAGATTGATCCCTCGCTTGGGGTCATTAATTCACAAGATAGACATGGCACCCATACAGAGTTAGAGAGGAACACACTAGTTATTTCTTGAGTACTTTTTCAGTCAGAAGATAATATCAAAGCTGAAGAGTTTTCAGAGTCGGTTGCGGCTCGAAATTATCCTCTTCATCCTGATCATCTAGACATTCTATTATACATCGGAACCCCGACTCATAGGCCTTCGAGCCCAGGTTTACACCCATATATTCCTTCGATGACCACTGTTGGAAGCATGGCATCTATGACGAGTGTTATGAGCATGCAGACTCCCATATATGTACAAGGAGGAGGAACTATTTACATCCCTTCTATTACTCCCACCACGACTATATTTGGGTCTACTTCCATTCAGTCAATGACCAAAATTTCTCATTCTACTAAATCCGGTTTTGGATTTATCCCTTATGGAAACATATAAGGGGATTCCTTCAATTCCTTTGAACATACCATCTGTTAGCGCTCAAATCTACCTTAGGCTGAAATAAGGTAAAACTCAAGGCTACATCAAACCACGCTCAACCTCATAACTAGCCCTACGAGGACAGGAGAGGGCTCTCTCTAGGTCAATCTCAGCAAAAGTTAATCAATGAGGCTCGAGATGACTAAATTGATAATTAATTTTAGGCTAGGTATGAAGTACAAGGAGTTTGAAATTGTTTTTTTTTTAGTTTTGTTGAATCCAAGGGAAAGGCAATTTTGGGTGCGGGGATGAGACACAGTTTTTGCAGAGGTCTGATTGGGGCAAGGAAGGCGATCATCTTGATGCTTTTAAAGAGAATGAATGGCTAGATCTGACTGGTGAGAAGTTAAGGATAGCAAGAATTTTTCAAGGATTCTCCATAAACATATGAAAACATGGAAAATCAAACAAACTTAAAGGTAGAGCATAACAAATTATGGATTCTACCTTAACACTTCATTTGTTCAATTGCAGAAGATGAGAGAAGGAAAATGATACACCAACAACTTACAAATACTGAAAGAAGCACACCATCAACACATAAAGCCACATGGATCCCAAACAGTGCTACAAAACCCTGGTCTTTCCTTTGCCAAAAATGCAAAAGTCAATGTACAATAGAGTGTCAAGCTTTTCCCAAGGGCCCAACCTCTCCAACCCCTAAAAATTATTGAGAACTTACATAATATAGGCAATCCAATCCATTCCCTTGCCTCTAGGGGTCGAGCTCATCATCCTAGGAGTTGTTTCAACCAACTCTAAACAAAGCACTACAATCTAGGCAGTCAAAACAACTTGCCTCTATAAGGTAGGAAACCAATTCATTCATTAAATTTTCACAAATCCAAAATTGCAAGGAATTTTTTATTTGGACCTCCCAATCCTATGCATCGCGTGAGGCGCGCAGCGTACAGGGAAAGCGCGGCACCCTGGGCTTGAGGCGCGCAACACATAGAGCCTGTGTGTAGCACCTTTTTGAAGGAGACTTTGGGAGTCCTTCCCGATGTCAAAATCAGGTGTAGGATAGCTCATTGGAAAGGTCATTGAGTCTTCTTTGTAACCCAACCAGAATTTTTAAATTTGGAGTTCATTTTCCCTATCAAAGCTCAAATCTCCTAAGACTTGTCAAAATGTGCCAAATGAGGCTTCCTCAAGACAGAGTGTTGTTGCAGGCAACATTTGAATGCCTTCCTCAACTCCAAATTGAGCTCATGATAGCTCATTCGAAAGATAGTTTTGTCTAGTTACCCTTTAAGGCATCAAAAAAGTTATTTGGCCAACCAATCTAGGAGAAAACTTGAGTTTCCCAAGGACATTTCAGAGGTGCATCAATTCTCCCAAGGCGATTGTATTGTTGACATTTCTCTAAAACTGTGACACCTGTGTAAAAAGTGAAGGAGGTTTTTCTTTCTTGGCATGTTGTGGACAAAAACCGCTCTCAGTTTTCCAAAATCATCTTTTATTGCTCAGAAACATCATTTTAGTGAAACCTATCCCGATGTGTAAAACAAGGAATGTTGTCGAAATGAAGCGAAATGAAGGGGATAAGGGGCTTCTAAATTCCTGGGGAATTTTTTGGAAGTAGGGAGGGATGTTAGGAAGTAGGGGAAAGTGGAATTTTAGAGATTGAGTGAGGAAAAGGGGTCCAAAAGGGAAAAACACAGGCCCAACCTAGAAAATTGCCACATTGTAGCAAGAAACTAGGGTCTGTGCAAAAATGAGGAATTTGGGGGATCTCAGTGAAGGGAAGTGTTTAATAAGGTATATTAAGTATATGGGAACATGTATGAACATCTGGGTACAAGTTTTGCTAATGATTTGACCATTCAAGAGAAATTGCCTTCAAAACCCTAGGAGAGGGAAATGAACCTCCCAATGGAACCTAACATGATGATAAAAACCTTCTGAATGATGATAGACTTAGCTGAATAGTGACATAGACTGAAATTTGGGCAACTTTGAAAGGAGTGAAAGCAAACCCTAGACCTAATGCCTAGTGACCAAATTTTGCTTGAAGACTCATTGAAATGACAAAATTTGATTTTGACACCTTAAAATCACTTGTAAGAGCATGTTTGAACACTGGAGGAAGGCTGCAAAGACTAACACTAACATTGGCTCCAATGGGGATGGTAGGTCCTTGGAGGTGCCAAGAACGAGAGATCTTTGGGAGAGCAGACCAGTGCCTTATCCATTGGGCAATGGAGTCAAAAACTCAAACTGAAATGCAAAAAATGAAAAATGATGACTTGACGACACAAATTGAATCTCACTCAACTAAGAACTCACTTGATACTTAAACACAACCGAGAAACATGGAAATGATGCTCAAAGTGGAGCTTATTCATCAAAACCTACTCTAGCAGTTTCATTCATCACCTGATCAAGTGAAATGAAACAACCAATGCAACCAAGTAAGTATTCCATCTGATGTTCGAATTTTCCGCAAGTGCTCACTTATGAACAACAAGAGAGAACTACTGAAAGGAAACTCCCATGACAACTTGGAAACAAATCCGTTGAATGATATGGATCCTCTATCTACCTCCAAAAACACTGCATAAGGATCTTGAAATTCAAGCACACTGGAACTTAGCTCATCTAATGGATTACTTCTCATTTCCTCATACCATGAATGCAAACTTTGATCTGAGCCTTGTGATGAGACCTCTGCTGAAAATGACAAAATAAAGCTGTCGGATCAAGTTTGTATCAATACATGTTTCAAGCTCACATATAGTTAATGGAG
>APFE030001395.1:26103-38378 GCA_000404065.3 Pinus taeda | reverse complement strand
AGGTTTTCAGGTATTTGCGTGGCACTAGTGATTATGGTTTGTGCTACCAAGGAAGACCAGGATTGGACAGAGTGTTGGATATTCATGGCTTTGTTGATGCAGACTGGGCTAGAGATCTGGATTAGAGAATATATACAAGTGGGTATGTGTTTAACCTATTTGGAGGTGCAGTCAGTTGGATGAGTAAGAAACAATCTGTAGTGGCACTATCAAATACAGAGGCAAAATACATGGTAGCCACTCATGCAAGCAAGGAAGTAGTTTGGTTGCAGAGATTGTGTTCAAGTATGGGGTTAGTACACGGAGCTATAAAGATAGACTGTGACAGCCAAAGTGCAATTTTCTTGGCAAAGAACCCTGCTTATCATTCAAAGATGAAGCGCATTGATGTTCAGTATCACTTTGTGAGGGATATGATAGAAGAAAAAAAGGTGTTGCTGGTAAAGGTGGACACTTTGAAGAATACTGCAGATGCATTGACAAAATCTGTGAGCTCTGAGAAGTTCTCTTGGTGTAGAGAAACAATGGGCGTTTCAGGGCTGGAAAGATGACTAAGCTCTCCTGTGGCCCCCTGTGGAAGAAAACAACAAGTGGGATATTGTTGGGTTATGTTATATTCTTTCCATGACTAACCTACGTAGTGAACCAGGGGGTTAGAGGGGGGGTGGAGCCCCCCCTTCGTTCCGCCGATTGCGCAGCGGGGGGGCAGCAGCCCCCCCTGTTCGAGGGGTTTGAGGGGGACGGGTAGCCCCCCTCTACGGGGTCCGGGGTAGTGCCCTGGGAAATTTTTTTTTGGACCCTATATTAGGTTGGGTGAACCTACCTATGGTTTTCGGTCCATGGTTTTAGACGTGATGATTTTTGGTCCATGGTATTGGGTGCTTCGGCATGTATAAATATGTATTGTAACATTGAAAGGAACATAATGAAAAATCAAGATGGTAGTCCTGGTTTTGGGATCCAGTGGGAAATCTCTGTGTATATGTGTTTTATGTGTTATGGTCTCGCATTTTTATTTTTTTCCTGTGATTTAGAATTCGTATGCAGGTAATTTTTGTACGGGGTTAAAACCTACAACTTGTAGTTGTGCTTTATCATTCAACCATCCTAATGGGTATGGTTTCTTATGAGGTGTAGTTGCTATTCCCAATTTCTTTACAATTGATTCAGAAATAAGATTTACTTGTGAGCCACTATCAAACAAAGTATCAAACTTCTGATTTTTGGAAACAACTCGAATATGGAAAAGCTCATGTCTTTTTCGCTCATGTTCTTCATCAATAACAGATTGAGTAGAATTACTAGTAGATGCTTCAGAATTCTTACTTTTTACACCTGTGGCTGCAATGATTGTTTCATCTCCCGAGTATGACCCCAAGTCTTTCTAAATAGCTGCGACAATCTTCTTCTTCTTGCCCTCTAACTTCTTAGGTCTTAGCTCTGGATGCAGAATCCAACAATGCTCATCATCATGCCCATCCTTTTTATAGTGAGTGCATGAAGCTTTACCTTTCTGTGTAGTGTTAGCCTTCTTTGCTTTCCATTTCTTCTTTCTTTTCTCCTTGCTCTTGCTTACAGTGGGTTGGGATGATCCCCCAACTTCTGGATTTCCATTCTTTCCTCTAGCTTCTAAATGAGTAGCTTGTACATATACCTCATCTATACTAGTGGGATTAAACATGAGGATGGTATGTCTCATGTAGCTGTGTAGACCACCAATGTACTTCAAAAGAGTTTCCGTTGAGTCTAATGAGATACCCAACATCAATGCTCTCTTTCTGAACTCTTGAGTATACCCATGTACACTTAACCCTTTCAACTGTCGAAGAGTTTGCAAACTCATCATGGCTTGTTGCATGTAAGCCAATGGATAGAACTGCTTTTTGATTGTAGCAATAAATTCACTCCAGACAGAGATGGTCTTTCAATGATTCTTCATATCAGCTTGGATTCTACCTTCCCACCAAACCAAGGCAGTGCCTCCTAGGCGTAAGCTTGCCAGCTGAATCTTACTCTTGTCTGAGTCTATGTTCTGTACCCTGCAACACACATCAATTTGTCTAATCCAATTGTCCAACTTTTCAACATTTAACTTCCATCATATATAGGCAAATCAAATTTGACATCTAGTTTAATCAAAGATGTTTTCTTATCATGCATAGGGCTATTAGGAGGTGTAGGAAAGCTTTCTTCTTTCCCTTTTCCTTTTGAGTGGTCATGGGTATGAGACTCATATTTTTCTTTATCTTGCTCCGAACCTGATGAATCTTCATCCTTATGCTTTCTAAAGTCCCTATACATTTCTTCTACCATAGACTTTATAGCTAGGAAACTTTCTATGAATTGAGGGTCTGGCCCTATAGAACCTTCCTCTGACATTATCCTTTGAGAATAGACTCTCCCAATTTTAGGGTTAATTTCCACCAACTCTCCTTCTGCTAATTTGAGATTTGATCTAGTGAGCATTCATAGCTAAACCAACACAAGCTTGTCTAACCTTACAGCCTATAGCTCTGATACCACTTGATATGATAATCACCCTATGAGTGACATCAGTTAAAGTTTTATTAAACGGAAGGTATTACAGACTCATGTGTTGGTGTGCGTTGTATGTTATTAACGGAACAGATCGATCAGATTGCCAATACATAGACATTTAAATGTAAAGACAACAAAGAAATACAATAAGCAACCATAAAGACACAAGCAATTTTAATAAAGAGTTCACCTTATTCTCCAGGGCTACGTCTCCGGTCCAGATTTCAGTGGTGGCCTTGTTTTATTGTGTCTTTAAATAGAGAATTACAATACTGGTACTCAATGTGAGTTCTCCTGTAGCAGGTTTTGATTGGCAGGGTGGTTCTTGGATTCCCCAAGCCACTAGAGTACATAGTCTCTTCTTCCCACCAGCTCTGTGACCTTCTAGTCTACAGTGGAAGGAGCCAAATGTGATGCTAGATCTGGACAGATTCCTCTATGGGATGGCTTGAATTTCTCAAGCTTTGGTGCTCGATGCTGCCACTGGTCAGCTCGGCCCTCTGCCTCTTCTTGCTTTTCTCTTGCTTTACTACCTTCTTCTTTGTGTATTCCAACCTGCTCTCGGGATTCTGGTATTTTCCTTTGTCTCTCGGACCTCACTCCTACTTGACTCTCGTGTGTATTCTGTCTCTATTCATGGCTTTTAGCCATTTGTTTCTGTGCCTGTTCGGTTCCTCTTCTACCTCTATTGATTTGCCTTTTGCAGCTACACTTGGAGTTACCTATTCGGTGTAAGCATGAATGCTCAGGGAGTGGCCACGTGTCCTCATATGAATTGCGCTAGCCTGCTCATCCGTTCATTTCTTCAGTTGCGTTGTGGATGCATTCTTCCTCCACCATGGTGGTCAAAGAGATTCCAAATCCTTTTAGAACGTAGCTTAATTCCCTATCAATTTTGTTTCCTCCATCAGACGCAACCTCAACCTCCAATCTGGGCTCCTCCAGATCCAACGTCATACGCACGCCCCGCGTGGTTGACTTGCTCAACTGATAGCACGCGATCAACGACATTTTTCTCTCACCTCCGCCACCACGCGTCGATCATTGAGTGGGATCGCTCTGCTCCTCTCCAAAACCGTTTACCATTTGAGGGCGCCCTGATCAATACCACCGGTTTCCAAAGTGTAGGTTCCGCCTTTGTCCTTTTAGCGCTCTTCGTTTCTCCGCCCACGGTTCTTCGGCTCCCAACATGACCGATTGCTTAAGGCTCCTCCATTTCATCCCTGTTCACCGAGCAATGCGTGATTTGGGCCTCAAAAACCACCTCCTTTTCCTGATCCGGGGCTCCTAGGGGCTACTTTGACCTCCCTCGCAGTCTCCATGGGCCTCGGTCAGTGCGCTTTATCTGAGGCCCTCGTCATTCCACGCTGGCTGCCATTGCCATTGGTTCGAGGTGTTTTTGATCGCTGTTTTGGATTCTTTAAGGATATGTTTTGTCCCAATATGGTCATGGTTCTTTGACAATCTTTTATGGATCCAATTCGGATCAAGTTATTAGACTTATTCCATAAAGTCACACATCATTATATCAATATTTCATTATTCATTCATAACATATATTGCAATCATAAATAGACAAAAGTAAATAGATAAAAACAAGAATTCTTCAAAAATCTTCTTTATTGATTGTCAATATGGTGTTACAGACTCAAAACTACCCTGCGCACTTAGCTACAAAGCCTTTCTCCTTCTATATACTTTCTCCTTACTTGTCATTTTCCCTTTTTTAGACATAGACATGCCTTAGACTCTCTAAGACACACCTATTTATAGATTTTTACATACAATCCCATGGTTCGTGGACCAATGGTAGATATCTAAACAACCTCAACTTTCACATAAATAAGGGGATAAAACCCCTTTGTCTCCTAACCATCTACATGATCCACATCCACAAATTGTGGATACTTTACATCTCTTACCAAAATTTACATCAAAACTTGGGTTCTTAACCCCAAAACTTACCTAGGGGACCCCATCCTAACAGGATCCCAACATAAAGGTTGTGACTCACCCTCAAGTTAGTCAGCTGGCACTGTGATCTTTCCACGAAGATCCCCCAGCTCCACTTGTACTAATACAAACTTAGTAGCGCTTTGCGTAACTGCCTACTTGACTTATTCCACTAGATGCTCTGTAACTAGTCCTTCCACGATGAGCTTCATTGTTTGCTGCATCTACTGCAAGCTGGTGAGATTTTCCTAAATGTTGATCAAGACTTGGTAAGCTTCATCTAACCAGGGCCCCAATATGGCCTTAGGAAAGGCCTCCTTCTTCTATGCTACTTCGACCTGCATGAGGAGCTACTTCCCTTCTTGAAATATTGCGAGGTGTTGTGCTAGAGCAATAGAGCGTGCCATTGCCCAGACTTCATCGTACTGTTTTGCAGCTCTCGAATATCTGTTTTCAGTATCCACAGGTTTGTGTCTTCCTACATAGTCATCACTAATTCAATTTCCTTCTCAAATATCACCAAGCAGTCAGTGACTGCAGCATCCAAAGTGGCCATCCCTTCTTTAGTGGCAGCTCCGCACTACTCTCTGACCTCAGGTAGAGTTGTAGGATGCAATTTTAGCTATAGCTCAGTGATTTTCATGTTGAGTTCGAATTGAACTCGTCCAACCTCTGCCTTCGCCTCACGCGCTCCCATAGCTAACTTCCTGATCTTATCTTCCTGTTGTGCGTTTTCGAGAATGTGAAGCTCGGGCATTGTTTTGCACGCTTCAGCAACTACGGACTCCAGGTGGGAACTTTGTGCCTACAACGTTTCCTTTTCTTTCAAGGTGATCTAGGTAGATATTGGTGACCACCCACCAAGTCCACTTGGACCCCCACCATTGTTTCTTTCATCTCTCTAGTTTCCTTAATTGTAGCACAGTTTACAATTTTTAGCAATTTTTCGAGTCCTGAACTTCCGGAGCCATTTTGAGGCCCTAAACGATGTTTTTTTGGGAAAAATGCGAGCGACATGCATCCATGGACTGATGTTTCTCTTTCCAAAGTTGGAGTTCTTGGATATATATTTCTAAAGAGATATTGTGTGCATCAAACAGAGATCGTATTCCAAAGTTACGACATCGGGAATTTGATGCACCAATTTAGCCAAACAGGGCCCACAATTTGGCGTTTCATCTTCTAGAGTTAGGTTTTTGGATGTTTAGGGTTTTCCATTATTTCTAAACAATAAATAGGCCTTTGAACCTCATTGTAACACATTTCAGAGGCATGTAGCTGTTGGGCCGTGAATACGACCACTTTTTAAACACATATTTCATCCATTTTTACTCTTCTTTATCATGTCATTTATTATAATTTATTATATAAATCCATTTTATAATGATTTATACTCTTATGGATGAATATTATTTATTCTCCTTTATTTCTAATAAATTGATGATTATGCATGATTTTATCAATGATAGTTTTAATAAATTGTTGTAACACTATTCACCATTTTTAGCTTCCAATACAATTTCCAAACTAAAGATCTGATCATTAAATATTCCAACTCAGAAATTCCCTGGAATAAGAAGTGACAGTTTTGCGGTTGAGATTTTTGGCAAATGAAGAAGAATCTGGAAAATCTGGAACATGGGTTTTGTCTAGAACGAACCAAATTAACTTTAGTTAAGAACGGTTTGCCCAAATTTAGCTTGTATTGATTGAAATGCAGGGTTCTTTGGGCACGATTTTCTAAGATTTGTTGTGTGGCATTTTCCAAATCTCAGCTACAATTCCAAATTCGCTTTGCTTTTGTTGAAAGATCGATGGAAATATATTTTATTTTTGATCAATTGGTTAGGAACAATCCAATTTTGTAATAGAAATGATGTTGTAATCATGTTTTTTGTAACTGCTCTCTGATCTCTCTCTATTTAAATGAAAACAAAGATCAGAGATAGGGATGGAGTATTGAGGATTCAGAATTAGAGATTCAAGAATGATGATGGGATAAGATAGAATAGGAGGAAAAGGAGATTGTTGCATTACCATTGTAATTCTCAAAGCTTCAGCTGTTGTAATAATTTCACAGTTTGATGATGAATAAATAAAAGGGTTGCTGTTCATTCTTCTCATCTGAAGTAGCCCAGCAGCATCCGCTTACGGCTAAGGGCCCAGCCTCTAGTGGATTACACTGCTGCTGTGTATTATATCTTTCCAATTTCCGTCATGTGATGGTTTGATTTAATTCTTATTTCTTCGAATCGTATTGCCTTACAGTTTCATGTTTTTGCAGCGAGCTGTTATAATATTTTATGAAATTGTTTTATTGGACAAGTTGAGATTGAATCGTGTGGCTGTTCTTTTCCATCATAGCAGAGATTATTATCCTTCTCAAGGTATATTGTTATATTGTTCACTTCAAATGTCAAGCTTCGCTGTTCATTTCAGACTTTGATATTAATTATATATTATTGGTTATTCGATTCCTTTAATTACAGTTTGTTGTCCATTTACTTTGCTGTTCATTTTTGTTGGTTAATTGCAAGAGTTTGCTTTTAGAGAGTTTTCCTAATTTACTTTCAATAGTAGCTTTAGTTCAATTTCTATTTCCTTTTAATTGTTTTAAAGCAGGGCTATCAACTATAGAGAACATTGGTTACTACTTCCTCGTTCTCAGATTAATTGTCTTATTCTAGTTTGATTTCAATTGTATCAATCTTTAGAGGAATGAGTTATTGCTACTATATCCTCGATTGATGTTTGTTGAGTGAATAGTTGGATTTCAGAGCATTTGAGTTTATGTTGTTGTAGTTAGATTTCTTTTTCAAGCATTCATTTACTTTTGGACTTTAAGCACTATACTGCAAAACATTACTCTTGAGTAAATAGCCGCCTCATACTAGTACACTCTTGAAATAAAAAGTCTTCCCTGGGTTGACAATTAATGTGAAGGAAATTAGGAGTTAAAAAGACACCTTTTTATCGCTCGACATTTTGGCATTGTTGCCAGGGAGAGTGTAGCCATTTTTAATGAGTAGTGTGCATCTGATGAGTGCCTGTTAGGAAAGAATTGGGTATTAAAAACAGAAGGTAAGAACCTATGTATGGAGCATGTAGAAGCCCTACTCCCCCGCCCACTTTCCAATAGAACTGTTAAAGAACTTAGAGCAAAAATAGATGTTTGAATTTTTGTGTGAATGACTAAGAGAAAAAAAAAAGAAGAAATTTTGAAAAACAAATCTCATGATTTCTCTCAAGTGGTGATGTAAGCACCACCCATTTCACTAATCAATTGATAGGAACATTTGAAGAAGGAGCCTCAAAGAAACACATGAAGAACATCTTCTATTATGGTAAGAAATGGCTCACATTTCTACTTTTGAATTCCCTATCAAATATCTAAGAGGAGTGACACAAATGCACATAATTCCCCCATCTTCTCTACCAAACTTTCATGGTTTATCAAATGAAGATCCAAATACATTCTTATTTGAGTTTGAAGTACTTTGTAGAGGATATGATTATTACACCAACGATCAAAGGTTGAAAATGTTTCCTCTTACTCTAAATGGAGCAGGTCTCCGATGGTTCATGAGCCTAGGTGGGAATTGCATCCAAACATGGGAGGACATCAAGAACATATTCTTGAAGAAGTACCAAGACTATTGCAAGGCCGATGAAGATATTTTTGATATGATACAAGGGGAAGATGAAAGCTTGGAGGACTATGTGGACCGATTTCAATACAACCTTCAAAAATCAAAATATAAGCACTTGGAAAAAAAGATCCTAAAAACACTCCTACTCAAAGGAATCAAAGTTGAATTTTTAGAGCTCTTAAATCTGATAGGAAAAGGTGATGTTTTTCAGTTATCATATGATGATTTTCATGAATTGTGCATAAGGTATTCAAGAGGAATCTCCAAGGCTGGTAAGAATTCTAGAGATGTTTGTTCTTTATTTTCCAAATCTGCTACAAGAACATGAGACATAAGAGCTGAAATCAATGTTTTATTTGAAAATTTTAAAGTTGATTTTATTAGCTCTCTAAACGCAAAATTGGATGTTTTACAGGTTCATAAAAATCAAGAATTGGATGAAGTGTTTTGCCCTCATGACCGAAAGGAGCATCCCATAGATAGTTGTTCTTCCTTATCTAGGATGGAAGTATCATATCAAAGAGATGAGGAAACTGCAACAAGGTCAAAACCATAGAAATCATGGTCTACAAGTATGGCTCAAAACACTTCCTCTTCATTCTCTTACTTGCATAATCCATTATGGAATACTAATGTGTCAGGGCAGCCATGTCAATTTCAATATAACCACCACCAATTTTGTCTACAAGTTTGGCATGGTTCACCTTATGATTGCATGACTACTCTCCCTCATCTTGTAGCACAAACATATTCTCCATATTCTTCACCAGCTCTTCCACAACATCTTGCTTGCCCATCAAGACCATCCAGACAACCCAATCAACCACATCATGAAAATGCTCCATTCCATACACAATTTCCTACTCAACTAATTCCACACCCTCACCACAATAAACCAGTACAGCATGCTTACAATGTTGAACTGCAAAATTTACCGACCCTTCCCACCCATTCTCTCTCACATGCGCCATTAAAGAAAACTTACAATGAGATTCAGAATGTTTCAAATTCAAAAAATGTAGAATATATGGAAGAAAATGAGGTTTCTTTTAGTCTACATCAACAAGCCATTTTAAAAGTTCAAGAACTTCATGATATGATGGCTATGGGAAATCAAGAAAGTAAAGGATATATTGAAGATTGGTTTCACTCCATCATTTGCTTGCAGCATCACTCCATACTTCAACAATTTTTGACACCATATTTTCAAGGGAAGTTGGCTCCTCATACCCTAATATTCATTAATATGCATTTTTCAAATTTGAGTATGTGCATACATGAAGCCCTATTTCGGAAATGGTTCCATTAGAAGTACTCCTATACGTAGTCATATTCATTTTTCAAATCAAAATAGGTTAGTGTAGAAAATAAATAAATAAGGACATAAATAAATACATTTTGTTTTTATGTAAAACTAGTTGTTTTTGTTGCAACACGCTATCGAAATCAACATCGGTGATGAATGTTTCAATTCATTTGTGTATGTAGATGAATTATAATGGAAATAATAGTTCTACAAACACTCATATTCATTTTTATCACCAATTTGAAAAAATTGCTCGAATATCATTTTTTTGGCTTGCGGCCTTGATGAAAATTCTAAAAACACAGACGGGACAGTCATGTTTTGAGGGACCAAAAAGGAATATTTATACAAAATATTTATATCCTCATTATCCATTGATGTCTACTTTCCAACCCATTTTGAATCGTTCAATTTGGATTTGAAACGAAAAAGTTAGAACCAAAACATTGACAGGGTGTCTAGTGGGCAGCTTAGGAATAGAGTTGGGATAGTCGGCTTTTGGAGACCTAAATGAATGAATTTTTAAAACCTGTTTCTATGGTAGATTCCCCTATGAATCTAGCTTACAAGGCAATTATAATCACTCATTTTTGATATCGTATGGGGAAGTTATGATCAAAATATTGACTCTCTATCGTAAATCAGCACCCTTAAAACTCCGTTTTTCCGGTTGTTCCTTACAATATTTGACCTGTAAATTCTTCTTTTCTTAAAAACATGTTTTTATTGGAAATAAATAAATGAATATAATTTCATTTTCAATTTGAATCATTCGAATCCGACATCAAACGAGAAATGTATGCTTGAAATATCAACTGTTGGTCTAAGCTAGGTAATTGAAAATGACTTTGTTATGCAGGTTGTTCTAACTAAAATTGACATATTATATCATTGAAATTTTAAAACATGCTTCTATTGGAGATACAACTTTGAATTAGCTCTCATCTGGCTTTGGAATCACTTAATTTGGACGAAAAACAAAGAAGTTGTGATTAAAACACTACAGGTTAGCCTGATTGGCCACTGCTCTCCTGCAGGTAACAAATAAATTTTACTTTGTTATTTTCTCCATGGATTTGTTCTACAGAGTAACTAATTGTTAGTTTTTTGCATAATTCTTGGATTAGGGGAGCCTATGCACCTCTCTTTCTCCATGATTTAATGTTTTGTTGCAGGTTGATACTCATTTTTTGCAGGTCTTAGGAGAAAAAGAAGGGCAATTTATGGACAAGTGATTCTTGAAAGAAATTTTAATGAAACAAGGGAATTTCTGTTGACACCTAATCCTCTGCGATTGGGTGAATTTGGAATGTGAACAGTCATCAAGAAGATGAACTTACTAGTCACATTCTTTGTATATAACAATAGCTACCTAATGAAATTAATTGTATTCGTTTTCTGCCAAACTAGAGTTACTCCTGGTCTGACATGGTATCATAGCCAGCTCCTTGTTTTTAGCTATTATGCTCCCATAACTCCTCTGTCTTGGCCTCAGCCTCTGCCTCTGTCCTGAAATAACCTGCCTCTGCCATATTCCTTTCCAGCACTGTACATCTGTCCATACTGTCCAGACATAAGCGCTGTACCATTCTTGTTTTAGTGCTGATGACTGAGTGGTGAATACATACCGAGAAAGGTGAAAAATGTGAAATGTCTTGACTACGCCGTATTCCTTCGAATTAACTGGCCATTCTACCTAATACGCACTTTCCATATGCGCGCTGTTGTTTAGGAAGCTCTTTGTTTCCCAACGTGTTCTTAGTGTTTGCACTTGGAAAAACTCGCAGACATAAGGTCAGGAATCGGCTCTTAGTAGTTTACATCGTGTTTTTTGACATCTCAGTCTTGTGAGTCTTTTTTCATACGATTTCAACAGCTTGTTAGGCATTAGTGATATATATGCGGATTGAATTTCATAATGGTGGCATGCTGTTTTCATAATGGTGGCACACTGTTTGAATCTCATAATGGTGGCACGTTTGGTATTAAACATCGTTTGAGTTTTTTGAATGCATTATTAATTCAAAGCTGTGGTTTGAATATGTATTAAAGCTGTGGTTTGAGGGTATGCTCAGTGGGTGTATGCATTGAATGCGTAGAATGATCTGCTCAGTGGGTGTATGCGTTGAATGCATAGAATGATCTGCTCTGTGGGTGTATGCATAGAATGATATATATTGACCAGCATATATATTATATAATATATATATATATATATATAATAATATATATATATTGAATAGTTTGTAGATATTTGAATGCATTGAATAGAATATGAACTGAATTTGTAAAATGGAATATGGTGGATGTATTATATGAGGATCTTTTATAAACATTGGAGGGATTTGAAGAAACTTAGTACATAAAAGTATTTGAAATCTTTTTGCTCTTTTGAGCACAATTTCACTGTATATCAGCAGGAGTATTTTTTTCTATCAGCAGAAGTTTTTTTTTTTTAGAATGCATTCAATCATATCTATCGTAGGAATAGTCTCATTGGCAAGGAGAACTATCCTGATTGGTCCTGGATGATACAACACACCCTCATCTTCAATGAGTTGTGGAAATGAGTGTGTGTTGGAGAAGGAGACAGTGACCCAGAAAAGCCTACCTCAGACAAAGAGCTCGCCATTTGGGAAAACAAGAACAACAAAGATTATGCATTAATCGCAACATTTGTAAATAAAGAGGTGAGTTGCCATATTTCATCATATTCAATTGGCTTTGAAGCTTTACAAAAGCCGAAAGAACTCTATGACTCACATTCTGCACTTGAAGTCGTCCAACTCATGATTAAACTCTTCACTCTTGAACTACAAAATAATGAT
>APFE030001395.1:0-22550 GCA_000404065.3 Pinus taeda | reverse complement strand
CAATCTTGAATATGGTACGATCCATGCTTTTCTTCAAAAATGTAAAGATAATTTTTTGGGCTGATGTTGTTCTATGTGTTGCATATATAAAGAATAGATGTACATCTAATGCTATAAGAAACAAGACTCCTTATGAATTTTGGTATGGACATGTTCCTTCGGTAAAACATCTCAGGATCTTTGGTTCCACCTGTTATGCTTTGATACCAAAGGTACATAGAAACAAACTTGGTGCTAGAAGTTGTAAGCGTATCTTCCTGGTGTATTCAAACACCTCCAAAGCATACTGCCTCTATGATGAAGCAAATAAAAAGTTTGTTATATCTAGAGATGTAATTTTTCTTGAATCATCCAAATCTGAAAATGTTGTTGAGCGGCAACTTGATCGCTTGGATAGATTCGCAAAAACAAAATCTTTTCAAGAATTTGATAATCAGATTCCACATCTTGAAGGGGGGATTCCTATTCTAGATCAACATGTGGAAACAAGCCTCCCCTAGTTTCCCAGTGTGAGACCATCCTCATCAGGGATCTGAATTAATTGTTGCCCGTCAAGTTATGTCTAGGCAATCCCGAGGGCATGTTGGGTCCAACTGTGTCACCTTGAAGGATCCTGAAATCTGAGTCACAGTCAAACCATGTCCCAGGTGTTAGAGGCGTTCTGTCATGTGTGATCTGATAATGCTGCTAGGAGGCTCCAAACTCATAACACTTCACTTGTTTTGGCTAATGTAATCCTCTGAAGGGCTTGGGTACTTGGGGAGTGGGTGCCCAAGGATTGGGCTACTGAAGCACCCAATGTTATAAGGACCGAAACGGATCGATCATCTGATCATTTTGAGGCAAAAATCGGTTCGAGCCGGTGAATTGAACCATTTTTTTTGGTTTAGTACAGTAAAGCCACATAGAATGCAACAAGTGGGCCCTGTTTTGCTTTTTTTATTTTAATGTTTGTCTTAGCTGGGCACTAGCCCATAATAGGTGCCTAATATTCAAGCATATGGCCCTACTATTGCTATGCATTTCAGGTAATGTTAACTTCTTAAAGTAAAAGTGACATTAAATTTTTAACATTACCATGAAATGACTCAGGATGTTTGAGAGTGTTTTTGACCTCATTGGATTTCATATGGGGAAAGTAGAATTTTAGATCTCACTCAACATCCAACAAAATTAACAGTTTTACAGGATTTCAAGCTTAGGGGGATTGCAACACAACATTGGATTTTCTCATGTACGAGGGTATAGAACTAGTATTTAATCAAGAGCATCAAGCCCTCTTTGTACCTTGATGTTAGTGGCATTGGTTGTTGACTTGACATGCTATGATTTTTCTATCTTATTTTAATGCTTAGAGGGTGATATTGACGACAAAGATCCCAATATAGGCAATGATTCTGATGATATGTAGGTATTTGTTATAGCATAATTTTTTTTAGATGCTAGAGGCCATGTGGAGCTTGTTTGTTGATGTATTCTCGGTTTAGAGATGGATTGCACTCGATGCTATTTTGGTTATGTGCACCCTTACATGCTATATAAATGAGAACTTTTGCTTATGTGTATAAATGGTTTGGATTCATATGGATGCACATGAATATATATGTTTTTCTTTAAAATTTGAATATTTTATGTGTTTTTGGTTGACCGGTTTTTTGGTTTGGTGTTTTTACCGGATTCCATACAGTTCTGACCAGTTCCCTGTCTGGAGGGGTCTGCCGGTTCAATGACCGGTCTGGTTCTAATAACCATGGAACCACCTGACAAGAACATGGATTGTAGTGAAAACAACCAATCATTAGGGACTAAGATTAATAATGCATCTAGTGAACCAAACTTGAATGTCAAGGGCATTTCAATACTTCAAACAAGGATCCCTTTCCAAAATCAAGACCATGATCTCGCAAAGGTGTTTTCTCCCTAGGTAGGGGTGGCTAAAGGTCAACCCTATTAGGTGCTTCTAGCCCCTAAGGGGAAGAAATAGTTCTGTAGTCCACCCTCCAATCGATAAGTGTTAGTTGTTAATAATATGGTAATGGAGGGGAGAAGGCTTCATGTCCAAGTGCCATGGCCAAAGGGACTAGTTGATGGGGTTGTCCAAATCTTGAGTGTATAAATGTGAGGAGGGAGCATTCGTGGCTGCATGAGTTACCGACTCGACCTTGGTTTTTCCACCCCTCTTGTGTGCCTTTCACTTCTTGATTTTTCCTTGTATTATTGCTTAAAGTTCAAGGGTTAGAGCTTGCTTTGTAAGATGTAGCTGTTTTATTACCCCTTTAAGATGAGTCAGTTTATTACTCATTGGGGTTGGGACATGCAAGGTTTCCTTTTTGATGTAATGGAGCATCATGCGCTAAGGAATTGGGTGATGGCCATGTGAGGTAGGTAGAGCTCATGCTGGGCTTTTTCCATGTGCTAATTCTTATTGCCTCGACCATCTTTTGCATTTTGATTTTTCTTTCTTTTATCTTGTTGCGGCCATGATACGCTCTTTTTGTTTCTTTTAGCTGCATCAACATCCCAGGGAAAATTTCCAGACCCTACTCAAGGTATGTGAACATGCGAGTGCCAAATCCCCAAGAACTAATGACAAGTTCTACTTGAAAAATGAAGGTGAGATATGGGCTTGTAATGTAGAATGGAAGGTGTCAAGTATGACAAAGGGAAGATGGAACACGCTATCTCAATCATGGCTTCCCAGGTAGTGCCCGTCCTATAACCCAAGGGGCCCCATTAGACTAGGATCGAAGATTAACCCCCTGGTAAGGTGAGAGAACAAGAATGTGGTCAAAGTTAGTCAATGTTAAAACTTAATCCATACTAAATGCCCAAAATCAAACAAGTAAAATCACCTGATTGCAAAATGTTCAAAGTACCTTTTGAATGGCAGCACACATTCGTCCAAGTGCTAATGCCAGATGGGTGGGAAGCGAATGGCAGTTGCAAGTGGCGGAGGCACAAGGCATATCATCATCTAATGGTGGCTAACATGGGTTGCTGGTTGTCTGACTGATCAACTAGCTATCAAATATAGGAGAAAAACTTGCTCTTATGGGGTTACCCATTTTGGTGGGTAACAGGCCTAACTACTTCACCTTTTGTGAATCTAACCTTTAGTCTTCTGCCCTCCATGGCTGAAACAGAAAGGGGATTCTTTTCCAACCCTAGTACAATCATCACCTGGTTCACCTCCATGATACCCCCTAAGTTTATCTAAAACTCAGTGCTGCCAAATATGCTCTATTGCATACTTGAGGTTGTCTCCAAGCTCCACATGTAGGTCTCTAGGCTCTTTGGCCATGCTGGTCAAAATATCTTGAGATCCTGTCATGTGACGAGATATTGCAATGTCCACAAATGACACCCCTCTCGTAATAGTGCTAGAAAGGCATGGCACCAAGGCAAAGTTCCTCGAACTTCTCGGCCAACTCATCCATCCATGCTGTGGCTATTGTAAATGTCTTTCCCTTACCCTTCTTCCTGTTTGGACATTGTTTGAGAAAGTGGCCAAACTCTCAACATGCAAAGCATTTTACTTTGCTCATGGCCTTCTCCTTTTTACTTTGTTAAGATCCTCTTCCACCCTGGTTCTTCTTGGCCATCCCTTTTCCCTTCTTCGCTTGCACAACAAGAGCAAGCTCCTCATCCCCACCACCACTCCTATGTTGGCGTTTGCCTTTCTGGATTGCATCAGCCTCTGTCTGCCCAACGCTGGCCCTATCACCCTGAATAGGCTTGCGTCAGCCTCAGAAGGCCTTGCGTCAGCCTTTTGGCCCTCTGCGTCAACTACACTCGCCTCTCTGAATCACTGCGTAACTCCTAGCTGCCTCTATGTGGCCTTGCGTGAGCCCTGGCTGCTACTGTGTCACTCTCTCTGGCTCCCGCGCTGATCTCTCGACACTATCTTTGCCTCTCTGTCTCTCTATACTCATTGCCTCTCAACTGCAACTCTAATCATTGATTCCATCTCTCTTAGCAAACCTCGCTGTAGAGAATAGAATGACTGATCATCTGGTGTGCTCTCCAAGTGACCCTCCAGCCTCTTGTTATACTTTTCTCCTTGACATATCAACGACCGAGATTAAGTCCCTAATCAAAAGCTAAGATTAGATCTGGCTTGATCCATGTCTTTTGGACCATTCTAACATCGTTATATATTAATCCACATTAATATTTTAATTTCCCTAAGTTTAGACTTAGGGACTCCATTAAAAATATTAATATTTTAATATCTCCTGAACTGTTTAGAATCTACCCAAACCCTTTCTGGGTATTGGAGATCTCATGTGCCCCAACCTCTCCAACAAATTTCGTGGCTAGAGCACATCCGATGCTACCACAAATCAACACTCCCTCTTAGCGAGGACTGTGCTCTAGCAATACTCCTCACTGAGTATTACTCTGATCATCTGGCATCGGTCCCTGTGCTGATGTTAGGCCTGCTGCCTACCATCCTCTGCATTGCTGTATCCTGTACTGCTGCCCATGGTTCTGCTACTGCCACCGCTGCATCTATACGACAACTCCCTCTGCATCCATGCTGCTGCACATGGCTCTGCCACTACCACTGCTGCATTTGCACCTGCATCTCCTCTGATCATGCTGCATTGTGTTGCCCACTACTGCACTGCAACTCAATTACTGAGAAGTAAGTAATTGATCTCCCAACTTTGACCTCTCTGTTGGTCTAGAGACCCTCCTGATGCTGAAGCTCTCTCTGCCGCTGACAAGTGCTCCCTCTTTGACCTCTGCGCTGCTGCAACAACTCCCTGCATCTCGCACTGTTGCACACCTCTCTGTGCCATCCTGCATTGGTGAAACACTCCCATGCCTCTCGCACTGCTGCAACCTGCTAGCCTTGCGCTCTCTTGGGAATCCTACACTGTAGCTCTCTTTGCTGCTTCATCCGCATCTCTCTCTTCCCACATCCGCTAGTCCTGCTACTCCTCTTCGGGGATCCCATAGCAAGGTCTAATCCAAGAGGTTGGGTACCTCGAGGATCCTGCCCCTCATCGCCTGTAGTCTATCTGACTACAGCTTGATGTCTCCCCACTTCCGCTCAAGTGGTGCATGTGCATTCATGGCACAGTCATCGTATGTCTCCACTTCCTTCTCTGCCCTTGTTGGCGTTGCCTTAGTCTCAGAATACTCTCCCTTACTCTTCTTCCTTGGACACTGGGTCGCATAATGGCCCAGCTGCCCATAGTGGAAGCACTTGAACTCGGAGAGATCCTTCTTCTATTTTTCTTGCTTTCCCTCAGATGCTAGGGCAACATCTTTCTCCTCCTCCTTTTTGACTCTAATCCCCTTACTACTGCGTCCTGCCTTTGTCTGCCGTCTGATCTCTTCTTGGCGAAGAGCCACCCACATCTCCTCCCAAGGTGGAAGGGTCCCTCTGCCTAGTATACTCTGGACAAATACCTCCCAGTCTTCTGACACTGCATTCAGGGATGTCCTCACCATTAATTTTTGATCTGGCGTGGCCCCTATGGAAGTCAACTGATCTTGGATCTCATTTAGTCCGTTGAGGAAAGTGTCAATCGGTTCTCCCTTCTTCATCTGATATGATTTCATCTGATTTTCTAGTAACATCCTTCTCTGCACAGAAGTATGCTGGTACAATTTCTTTAGGGCCTCCCACATCTCATTTGCCGTTTCCTTCTCGACAATGTGTGGTACTACATGGTCCTTGACCCCATCAAGGATGATGCTCTTGGCCTTCGCCATTGCCTCCTCGTACTTGTCATTATCAGCTGGGTCAACTGGGATCGCTATCGTCCTCAAGGCGAAGTGCTTGACATGATTTTTGTCAAGTACAGATAAGATTCTGGCCTTCCAGACTGCGAAGTTTGAGGCTTCGTCCAGTCTGTCCTGGTCTCTTACTACGTGTAGTGCCATGCTGCTCTTCTACTTCCCTCCTGGAAGTTCTCGATGTGACTCCCTCTGAGTTTCGATTTCCCTTCTGGAAATATTTCTGTCGATGTCAAGATGCCCCCTACTCTGATCGTTTGTGCAACTGCACCACTGATCCAGATTTCTCAGCAAGAAACCCTCAGTAGCAACTCCCTCCTCCTTGGTATTGCCTTGTCAGGTATTGTTTTGACTGCAGTACCCCACCAGCTCCACTCTGCAACTTTCCCACAGCCTCCTAAACCCCATCAACCTGAAAGTGAGATCTCCTAGGCTCTGCGCAATCCCGATACTAGCAACTCGGCCTCCTCAGCCAACTGCATCACAACCCTCTGGTCCTCTGCGTGAGCCTCCCTTTGCCTCCCTTGGCCTCTACGCTGCCTCTTCCTAGCTCACCCTTGATGACGCAGGCACTGCATCACCCTTCCCTTGTTGCTGCTCTGCTAGAAACCTCTTCTGTCACTTGGGACAACTGTTTTCTGCTGCTATTGCTCTGCTCGGATGATGTCCTCAGTTCTCCTGTGAGCTGCAACCACGCTCTGATACCATGTTGAAGTTTCTAAGTCTACCAGTTAGAAACCCTCCATACACAGTACTTTTCGTTACTTAACAAGTTATTTACAACATAAATATTGAAAATAAATACTAGTGCATGCTCAACATATTATAGATCATCAACTGAAGGAAACAAAAATAGGCACACAAAATGACACCGTTATTTTTTGACCAATGTCCCTAGAAAAACCCAATGCAGGAAAACCGGTGCAATTATCGTGAGGTTTTCTTCTTAAGCAATTTCAGAGTACAATTTGGGTGCCAAATCCGACTTACCCAACAGAGAATGCCCTTGGCAGTAGTACCTCTTAGTCTGAGACAAATGTTCCGGCTAAAACCCCGGATAAACCCTCCGGCAGCTCCTCAGCTCCTATTTGCCCCAGAAACCCCAACGTCTGCCTTTCTGGACTGCGTCAGCCTCTCTCTTCCCAGTGCTGGCCCTGTGTCACCCTGAATAGGCCTGCGTCAGCCTCAGGAGGCCCTGCGCTAGCCTTCTGGCCCTCTGCGTCAACTACACTAGCCTCTTTGAAGCAATGCACAACTCCTGGTTGCCTCTGGGGGCCCTGCGTGAGCCCTGGTTGCTACTGCGTCACTCTCTTTGGCTCCTGCGCTGATCTCCCGACACTATCTCTGCCTCTCTATCTCTCTGTACTCACTGCCCCTCAGCTGCAACTCCGATCATTAATTCTATCTCTCTTAGCAAACCCCGCTCTAGAGAATAGAATCACTGATCATCTGGTGTGCTCTCCAAGTGACCCTCAAGCCTCCTCTTATACTTTTCTCGTTGACATATCAACGACCGAGATTAAGTCCCGAATCAACGACTAAGATTAGATCTGGCTTCATCCATGTCTTTTGGACCATTCTAACATAGTTTTATATTAATCCACATTAATATTTTAATTTCCCTAAGTTTAGACTTAGCGACTCCATTAAAAATATTAATTATTTTAATATCTCCTGAACTATTTAGAATCTACCCAAACCTTTTCTGGGCACTAGAGATCTCATGTGCCCCAACCTCTCCACCAAATTTCGTGGCTAGAGCACATCCGATGCTACCACAAATCAACATCCACTAGTTTTTGAGCTCTCCCAATTGGGAAGCTGTCTAGCTAGAATCCCCTCGACGAAGGTGGTCCATTGCTTAGCACATCCCTTCAAAGCTACCTTCACTAGCTCCAAATCACTTACAACTTCTCCCACAATTGATAGATCATCACGAGCCTGCTGGATCTTGGTGAGAAATGAGGTTACAGTCTTTGATCTGTTCATTTGGATGCTGTTCAACTTCTCTCGCAACACCATTATCTTATTCTCTTTTTTGCTCTGATAAAAGCTGGTTAAGGCTGCCCACATCTTATGTGTTGTGTCCTTCCCTTTTATGTGAGGAATTATATGATCCCTCATGCCATCCAAGATAATATCCATCGCTTTCACATCCTTTAGGTTATGCTTGGCTGCTTGGAAAGGGTCAGAAGGAACCTGGATCTTTATGTTAGCAAAATACCACAAACCATTCATTTTTCGAACAATAGTGATCTGCTCCTTCCATGGACCAAAATTAGTAGCCCCATCCAACTTGTCTTCATATATCAAGCTCATTGATGCCATTTGACAAATCAACCTTGGCCACAAAACCCTAGTTGCAAAATAAAAGATTTCGTTGTTGTAGAAAGGAATAACTCGTTGCTGTAAAAGCTTTGTGATCTCGAATCTCCCCCTTGTTAGAAAATCAAAAGGGCAAAAAGATTCTCTTATGTTGATAATTACTTGTGATATTCTTGTAGTCTTATTAATTTTCTTTATGTTCTTCTTTTATCTTCTTTTCATCAAGCAATAATCAAATCAAAACATGAAGATCAACGACACCAGATGTAGGCACTCAGCCAGGGCTAAAACCCCTCTATAGGGGAAAACCCAGTCAAACTCTTCCACTAGTAAATCAAATTGAGATAGACCAAGACCTTAGACCTGACCAAAAGACCTTCCTCACTCCACCAAGTCAGCCCTCAAATTGTCCTTCCAAAATTCAAAGATCAACTGCATCAATACTGCATCAAAGACAAAATTTTGACCCAGCTACTCCAAAATTTTTGGCCCAACTACTCTAGAATTCTGTCCCTACTGCAACCCTGCAACTTCGGCCCTCCTACAACTCCAAAATTTCACACGTGTGGATCACAAGAGAGAGAAATTGGTCTACAAACATCTTCACTAGGGTTTCCTCATCTTCGCTAGGTTTTTTTTTCCTTTTTCCTTGAATTTCGTAACCTCTTTTCTTCTCCATCAATTGCAGATCGAACTTGTTGTGAATGTACTCCAAATGAGGTCGATTTTTCGCCTTTACATAGTGAATCTGTGAGGTCGAATTCCCTTGATGAGGCCGACTTGGTGGAGGAAGCCTAAATGACCTGATTTACATAAAAATAAATTTCCTTCTTCATAGATAAAGCCCAAGAAGGGTTTTTTACATGATGACAAGGACAAGAACTCTTGACATAAACTCTAGAAACCTAAAATGGAGGCTTTGACCCAAGCATGAAACCCATGCTTTAATAAGTCAATTTCTTTTACAATATTTTTTCTTTCTTTCTTTATTATGACTAAAATACAGTTATTTTGACCGACACTAGTTACATTTTTCAACACCCCTCATAATTTCTATAGCTTTGATACGATGTTAAATTTCCATTACCAGCCCAAATTTATTTATACCTCAACACTTTTTATTCCTAGAAAATTATTAAATAAAATTCTAAATTGGTGGAAAATAAAATAACTCGTATTTTATTTCTGAAAAATAATTTGCAGCAAAAAAATAAAAATAGAGAGATCAATCACATCACAACAATAAGCATACACCAATGTTCCACCAAGACTCCGGTGCAGGGAGACGCACAAGGGGGATGTGTGAGCCTCAAAATTTAGGAAATTGGGGGTGCAGAGACATCGGGATATATATATATATATATAATCCAAGTTCATCTTCATTGTTCAATAATGATTATGAAACCATAAAATATTAAACAAGTTCATCTTCATTGTTCAATACACTGAAAATTGAAATTTGATCCACACAAAAAATTTAAATTCATAATTGAATTAAATAATGACATACATTGTTCCATCCTCATCATTCATTTTGATACATTCATCGTTCATATGACACACTGATTATTCGTCCAGACTCCATACCATGAGATTCAATAAAAAATTTCAATAATGAAATATTCAAATACATTGATCCATATCATTCATCATTCTACAATCTACATTGATTTAAAAATTAAATTCATCATTCATCATTCTAGAACCTAAATTGAAGAAAAACATACTAGTATATTACTATATACTATATACTAGATCCTGAAGTTTGAACAGTAAATTTATATAACTCGAAGTTTCAAACTCAAAAATAGTTAAGAGTGAAGAGTCAAGAATCAGTCTGAGGTCATCAATATCTAGTGTCACAACTCAAAAGTTAAAATTGAAAAGTGAAAATGGATAATGAGCACTGAAAATAATATCAACATCAAGGACTCAATCTCAATGATTGGTCCTCTACATCCATCTGTTGCATGAAGTCATCAGGACCATCAATGGGAATGTCAGTATTTGAGTCAGAATCACTCTCTTGAGTAACCAACAAAACTCCAACCAAACCATGTTGCAACTCATCTGGTCCATCCTCATCATCTATCTGCGCACTATCCTTTGGATCCACATCCCATCGTGTTATTGTTCCCTTCCGATACTCTGGTGTCTTCCTATGTGCAAGACGTAGAGAACTGTGCACTGCAACTAGCATAATCTGTATCATCACGGTTCAACTTACCATACATCCCTGCAAGAGTTGGTCCCACTGCACAAGAATGGGAACCCCTAATCCCAATAGGGGATGGTGGAGGCATATTTTTCATTTGTTTTAATTTTCTTTTGGAGCTTGTGGATTCATCAAGATTTTGATGAGCTTGGGTCATGACATTTTTACTTGAGAAGGTGCCCTTTGCATCCTCAAGAGCTCTGATTTTTGTAGTATGGTTAATTTTGTACATATATGAACCCCTTTACCACCTACACCCAAAAGATGCATCTTGATCCAACTATAACTCCCAACCCAAGAATGGCCACAAACATTGCATTTCCAATGGCGTGTCCCACCTCTTTGTTTTCCTCGTTTTGGTTGGGTTGAAGGGTCAACCATTTTGGGCAACCATATTTTGTGTTCTTGGCCCTTCACAACAAATCCTTCTGGCTGGGACATTAAAACATTCTCGTTGAGATCTTCATTCAAGAAAACAATTTTTACATCCATTTGATGAACTTTCCAACCATTCTGAGTTGCCAAGGCAAAGAGTGTCCGGATGGTAGCCCATTTTGATGTGGGGCCAAAAGTCTTCTCATAATTGACCCCTTCCTCCTGTGCAAACCTTTTGCCACAAGCTTGGCTTTGTGCTTGTCTAGTGAGCCATCAACTTTATGCTTGTTCTTGTAAACCCACTTGCAACCAATTGGTTTGGTTCCCAATGGGGGATCAACTAGCTTCCAAGTGGCATTCTTTATCAAGGCATCATACTCCTTTTGCATCGCTTCTTTTCATTCATCATGAGAAGCAGCTTCTTTGAAGAAAGTTGGTTCAAAATCTGTAAACAAATTTAGTTCACAATCATAAGAAACATCCATATCAAAAGCTGAATCAAAATCGTCTACATCACCTCCATTTTGCCTGGTTGAATTTCTTGTTCCTGTCTTTCCAACCTCATCAAGATGAACACTTTCAAGTGTCTTTGTCAGCCATTTTGGAGTAACTTTCTGAGATGGACTAGGCTGCTCAGTTGACGGAGTTGGGGCTGAGTCAAGATTTAGTCTCCTAATTTTGTCAATCACGTCACTCAAAGTATCATCAGTGGCTGGAGCTTCATGTGGGGGAGAGAGTGCTTTAGAACAAGATTCACAGATTGATCCAGTATAGGAATCCCCCCTTCAAGATGTCGAATTTGATTATCAAATTCTTGAAATGATTTTTCATGTCTGAATCTATCCAAACGATCAAGCTACCACTCAACAACATTGTCAACTTTGGAAGATACAAGAAAGATTACATCTCTAGATACAACAAACCTCTTATTAACTTCATCATAGAGACGATATGCTTTGGAGCTATTTGAATACCCTAAGAAGATACACTTACGACTCCTTGCACCAAGTTTGTTTCTTTGTTCCTTTGGTATCAAGGCATAACAGGTGGAACCAAAGACCCTGAGATGCTTTATCGAAGGAATGTGGCCATACCACATTTCATAAGGAGTTTTGTTTCTAATAGCATTAGATGGACATCTACTTATTACATACACAACACATAGAACTGCATCAACCCAAGACATCAATTTTACATTCTTGAAAAACATTATGGAACGTACCATATTTAAGATTGTCTTGTTCATTCTTTCAACTACTCTAGTTCTGTTGGGGATTATAAGGCACAATTGTCTGATGTTTGATCCCATGCTGGCGAAGATAGTTTTCAAATTCATTTGAAGTGTATTCTTTTCCATTATCATTACGAATAGAGCCATTATGAGATTGTGCATCATTTTCAATCCATGCTTGAAATTTCTTGGACGTTTGAGAAGCATCAGATTTGTTCTTCGATAGATAGCCCCAACACATTCTGGTGTAGTCATCAATAAGTGTCATCATATATTTATTTACATTTGTAGAAGGAACAAGCATTGGACCACATAAATCTGAATGAATGAGTTCAAGTTTTTTATGTGCTATGGAATGTGAATCATGAAAACACTGTTTTCTATGCTTTACTAGAATACTAGCATCACATTGCTTAAGTTTCCTAGGAATTGTAGGCGAACCAATAACACCACTTTTCTTCAACAAGCAAAGGCTGTCATAGTTCAAGTGTCCAAATCTAGCATGCCATAAAAGACTTGATGGAAATGTATCTTCATCATAACGAGAACCGTATGAGAAGTTTTGTGCATGAGCAGAGGTACCTTGCAGCTTCAAAAGTCTTTCTTCTATCCTTGTCATGACAAGTGACTGATCTGATGCTTTTCTGATTTCAACCTTGCGATCAAACATATGAATGGAGTTTCCTTGTTGGCAAATGTGGACCAAGGACAACAAGTTTCTCCTTAGCTGTGGGAGATATAAAACATCATGCAGAAGAAAGTTTGGAAGACTAGGCAATTTGAGCCTGATTGTGCCAAGCCCTAATGGCTTGAGTTTTGATTTGTCTACAAAGTATACTTCTCCATCAACATTGTTAGTAAATTCTTCCAAAAAATCTCTTCTAAAAGTCATGTGGCAAGTTGCCCCTGAATCAAGCAACCAATCATTTTTCCAAGAAGCAAGTGAAGCATTGAACAAGTCTTCAGTTAGTACAATATTACAATGTGCCACAACATAGTGAGCGGATCCAGGTGCTTTACCTTTCTCTTTGTCATTGGTTTATCCTTTGGCTTGATTTATTTCCTGCTCAATTCTGTTGCAAGGCAACTTACATGTAGATGCATCATGTCCATCTCTATTACAACATGTACAATGAAGATCAGGGTTTTCTCCTTGAAGACTGAGGAGTTGTCTTCTTCCTAAAAGCCTTCTCTCTCTCAGCAAATTTCTTCTCAAGGGAGTCAAAGGTAATCTCCTTGAGGTTTCCACTTGCTTGCAATGACTTAAGATATTTTAAATAAGTGGGATATAATGCCTTGACAAAATCTATGAGAGGAATGTCTATTTGAACACCTGTAGTTTTGATATCATGCATAATAGATCTTACTTCTAATGCTAAAGCAAGAGGGTCATCATTTTTCAATTCAAGTCTGAATTTAATCACCAATTGGACAACTTCAAGTTCAAAGTGTGAGTCATAGAGTTCCTTCAACTTCTATAAGGCCTTAAAACCATTTGAAAATGGTGAAATATGGCGACTCACCTCTTCATTTACAGATGCTGCAATCAAGGCATAGGCCTTGCTGTTTTTGTTTTCCCAAATGGCAATCTCTTTATCTGAGGTGGGTTTTGCAAGTTCATCATCTCTTTCTCCTACACAAACTCCTTTCCACAACTCATTGAAAATGAGAGTGTTTTGTCTTCCTTTACCATTCTGGATAGTTCTCTTTCCCAGAGAGAACTACTCCAACAATAGATATCAATGAATGCATTTAAAAATGCATATTGCAAAAAAAAATTATACTTCTGGTGGAAAAAAATGTAGTTATGGTGGTAAGAAAGCACTTCTGGTGTAAAAAAATGCGATCTGATATTTATGGTACAAAGGTAATATTTGGGGTAGTTGTTACTTGGGGGAGGTTGTATGTGGGGAAGGGTGTATATGGAGGTGTATGGCGGGGGAGGTAATGATTGGTGATATAACAATTGTTATAACACACAAATGGAGGTATAAATGAATATGGAAGAAGTATTAACGTATATGGAGGTATGGCAACGAGGTATATGAGGTATGACAATAGATACCACCAATGCAGGATGGGTGCGAGGTTTATACCACCAAAAAAACGAGGTATGGGAGCCTGTATGGAGGAAATCGCTGCACAGTGGGAGGAGGCGGTGGCAGATGCTGGGAGTAAGGGATACCATAAGCAGAACTATGATGAGCGTATGGACTGGGATTGAGGTGTGGCAGTGTTTAAAAAAAACGAGTCGATGCGCGCTTAACATTGTGCGTTATGGCAGCGTTTAACAATGGACTGTGTAACAAGGAGTCGATGCGTTATGACAACGTTTAAAAGTGGACTGTGTAACACAAAGTTGATGTGTTAAGGCAATGTTTAACAGTGGAATGTGTAACACAGAGTCAGGTCTGGGGGAGAAAAGTGTTATGCTAGGAGCGATTTGGGAGCGCACAGTAAAAAAAACAAAAACCAGTGATTGTGGTCAACGCATATGACAACATTCAAAACAAAACCTCAGCCTTCAAAAAAAATTACTCATAGTGGGTATTCGCTGCAACCTTGAGGAATATAAATGCACGAAATCTTGCGGAAAATATGGCAGGGAATATAGGAACAAAATATGGCAGAGAACTGATAGGAGTTACAACACAAACTAATTTTGGGAGCTGACTCAGACACCATGTCAGGCTAGGAGGTAACTCCCAGTGTCTCTTCTTATTCCTATTCTTCTTATTTTCTATTTACACTATTTGACATATATTCACCCAATCCCAATGACTAGGTGTCAACAAAAATCTCAACAGTAAAACAATAATGACATTAGGACCATGACGAGACAACCAAACATAACAGACAAAATTTTACCCTGGGAAAACCCTAACTAGGGAAGAACCCATCATCCTTATTTTAGAGGAATTTGTCTAATTCAACAAGAGATACAATTTGATATCCCAGTCGAAACATAGTCAAACTAATGATAAATCTGACCTAGTCAACCTGTGATCAAACTGCCAAAAATAGGCCAAATTTCAGCCTCTTGTTGCTGCCCAGAAATTTGGCCTCCTACCCAGAAACTCGGCCTACTACCCAGATGTTGAGGTCAAAGTTGGTTAACGGTATGATTTTCCATAGAAAATTCGTCTTGAAGAACTCGACCTCTTTTCCCCAGATTTCTCTCTCTTTCTTGCACGTGTGAACAAAAGATAGGAGTTTGATCTGAATTGATGACCCAATTTGTGAGGATGAATGGCAATATATAGAGAATGAATGGGCTGTATTGGCACGTCTCTGGCAGGGCCGACTTGACCTTTTTGGAGGCAAACTTGTGAAATTCAAACTTTGGATTTTCCCTCATTAATTTGGAGCCGATTTAGATTCAAAAAATAATTTTTTATTCTTTTACAATTTTATGGGAAAATACAATGGATGAATACTGACCATAGCTGCCAAAATTTAACACTGGAAACACCTAATAGGGTTGACCATCTAGCCATCCCTAACATAGGCAGGGAACACTTTTATGGGACTTGGTCTAGTTAGATATTTGAAGGTGATCCTAGTTGAAGTATTATTATGCCCTTAACAATTAAGTGTGGTCCACTATGATGCATCTATGGTTATTGTCCTTAATAATTGTTGGCTTTCACTTGATCTTAAGATGTTTTTTCTAGGTGGTTTTTCACACAACAACAGAGGCCTTGAGTGCACATTTCATGTCTCCACTACACATCATGCCTAGGCTGTTTCACACTTCTGGAGAGCAGCGATGGCCTTGCAAATAGAACGTTTGCACCTCCAAAGCAGAGCATTGGGCACTTAGATGACTCCAGTAGATGATTGATGCCTCAAAGCAACCCCAAATGCTCAAACACTGAGCTCTGCTTCCTTGTTGTTGGATATTCTTGATGATGTACCCAATAGACCCAACATGCCCCTAGGCTGGCCTTGACACTATTTGATGGGGATGACTTGATTTGGAGTCTAGATGATGATGGTCATCCCCAAGATGACAAGGCAGGGCTTGTACTAGCACTTGGAGCCCCAACGTTGGAGAGAGATGATGCCATGTCACCCTTCTAGCCCTTGAGAAGGTGGTGCAGGGCACTTAGAGCATGGTTTTAACACTTGAAGGCATTTTGAGGCACTTCCTGAGGTTGCCCCCTCAAAATTTGGAGTTGATTATGATGATGGGAAATCTCACTAGCCCATCCATGCACATTCATATCATTTATGGCCCAAAAAAGGGCATGACATCATGCTTATGGAGGATATCTACCCACGTGTGGGATTTTATGACATTGTTTTATTATTTTGAGCTATGGGGTTGGCTTGTAGCCCCTTTTCTTGATGAACACTCTAAATTAAACTTGTTTGAGCACTTGTAGGCTAATTTTATTTTGTATAGGTGAGGAATAAACCTCATATATATAGAGGATCCCTCACTTGTCATTATTCAACATCACACTTGAGATTTCGACCCTCTCTTCTAGGGCACATGTGTACCAAAAAATGGATTTGATACAAGGAGCTATTGCTTTGTGGATTTTGCCCAAAAGCCACTAGATCGTGTAGAAGAAAGTGTAATCAAACCAATCCCAAGTACATGCATACAATCATAGAAATTGCAAAGCGTGGAAAATGGAGTGTACCTCTTAGTTGAAGAGGTCGTTGTTTGGTGAAACCAGCTTGAGGGATTCGCCAAAAGTGCTCACTCAAATACGAGAACCTACACACATTTAAACAACAAATCTACCAAACCACATATCTTGCAAAATCCATTAGCATGACAACAATTGAAATCTAATGTATAATATGTTAAAGACAAAAGAAGTCAATATGGAGAGAAAGGAATCAACTTTCATTAATAATACTCCAAAATTATATAATATATCTATAGAATGAGTGGAGTCCTCGTCAACTTGCAATCTCTCCCCCTAGATCAGAGATAGTCTCACACAACAATATCACAGCGCTGTAATGAACCGCCTATAAATAAAATACGAGTATTAGCATACATATGAGACCTCCATATAATAGCTACGTATGCATGGACCTGCATGTATCACACTATATGTAAACTAGTTACTACAGGAGGAGATATAAATTAAGGTAATAAATTAATACCCTACCAGAGTATCATATATATGATAAGTCCTTAAAACCAACAGAAAATGTTAATTTTAAAAGTCCAAATTAAAATTTACAATTTAAAAATTAATAAAATAATAATATAAAATTATAACTAAATTAAATAAATAATTAAATCTTATTAAATCAAACTACGTATTCAAATAAAAATCAACGAAATTAAATGAGATTCGATTTCATAAAAGTTACACTTAACCAAAATATTGACACGAAGAAGAAAAGAAGGAAATAAAAGGAGAAGGGAAAAGCCATTTTTGGGGAGCAGAGTTGAGAACAATTTTGGATACTGTAGTACAATTATGAAGGAAACTTGAGTCTTGATTATGCTGATGTTTTTGGGCACGGGGGAATCAGATTGCTTCAATTGAAAGCTTTCTGAGACTGAGTACCTAGGTTGTACTCAGTTTGGCAGGGTGGTTTTTGGCCGTTTTGGTGACACAACCAGTCAAGAATTGTAGTAGAGCAGACAGATTTTCAGTAGAGCAGACAGCCGGACAAGAATTGCAGCAGCGTAAACATATTTTCAGCAAATCAGAAAGGTTGGTATTCATTGGATTAAATTTCTTTAAAATTCTGTATTTAATATTTCATGTTTTGCTATTTGGAAATTAGCTTGAGGTACAGGTTCTTACAAGAGATCTCTCATTAATTCTGACTAAGTCTTCTCCTCTTGACATGATGAGATTATATAGGCCTTTGCACTCTCCAGGAGGATATATTTGGACATCTAGGGGCTCGAGAAGTTAGGAAACTTCTACAATAATTGACCCCTAGGAAACTCATGGACAAGTAAGTTGAGCTGATCTCCTCGAGAATGACAAAATCTAGAAGTTTCAACAAAGACGCAGGTTGTAAAAGGTAAACCTATGTCTAAGGACACATGATGTAGGCTGTAAAACATAGTTTGGACACAATATGTTAGTTTTTGAGTAGCGTTTGTGCTGCGAACTAGGCAAAAAACTCAATGTGGTTAAAATAGGCTATAGCAACCATGATCTAGCTAGTCTTATTCACTACTTGTGGAGATGTGATTTTTTTGCAACATTTGCTATTGGAGGTTGGCTTGTGTATTGGAGATTGAAAGGTCATTTCATGAAATAATTGGGAGTTTATTGTTGATTTTTCATTATTTTACATGTAATTGTATTAATGCTAGGGGTTTTCTATGATCCATGACTAAAGGCATAATATGTGTGGGAAATCTTTGTTAAATTTTTCATGTTAAATATTTCTTCTTTGAAATCCATAGGAGAATTAGTGTGCATCTCCTATTTAATTTATGTCCTCACAAAAAAATAGTTAGTTTTTTATAAAGTGGAAAACTAATCCCCTTCCCCCCCCACCCTACATCAATCATTTGTGATTTATCTCTTAAATTTTACCCTAAGATTCCATCATCCAAGTAGGATTAGGCACTGGTGAATTTTGTGTTGATAAAAAACCTCCAAAAATGAAATATTTCTCCTCTTTATCTTTCCTAAGCCTTTAAGGCAAGCTGCTAGGGATTTTTTCTAGGGCCAAATTGATTCACTTTGCTTGGTGTTGGATATTCTTGATGATGCCCTTAGTGGACCCTATATGCCCCTAGGCTAGCCTTGACACTATTTGATGGGCATTACTTGATCTGGAGTCTAGATGATGATGGCCATCTTGAGGATGACAATGGAGGGATTGTACTAGCACTTAGATCCCCAACGTTAGAGAGAGATGATGCCACATCACCCTTTTAGCCCTTGAGAAGGTGAAGTAGTGTACCCAAAGCATGGTTTTGACACTTGGAGGCATTTTGAGGAAATTCTTGAGGTCTACCCCTCAAGAATTGGAGTTGATTATGATGATGGGACATCACACTAGCCCATCCATGTACTTCCATAGCATTTATGATCCAAAAAGGGCATGATGCCATGCTTATGGAGGACATCAAGCCACACGTGGGATTTTACGGCATAACTCTATTATTTTGAGCTATGGTGTTGGCTTGTAACCCATATCTTGATGAACACTCGAAATTAAACTTGTTTTAGGGCTTGTAGGCTAATTTTATTTTGTAAAAGTGATGGATAGACCTCGTATATATAGAGGATCCCTCTCTTGTCATTATTCATCACCCTCTCTTCTAGGGCATGATTTAGTTATTCTTATTCGTTACTTGTGGAGATGTGATTTTTATGGAGCATTTGCTATTGGAGATTGGTTTTTGTTTTGGAGATGTCTTTTTGGATTGAAAGGTGGTATTTTCATGGAAGAATTGTAACTTTATTGCTGATTTTTCATTGTTTTACATGTAATTGAATTAATGCTAGGGTTTGTCTATGATCCATGACTAAATGCATAACATGTGTGGAAAATTATAGTTAAATTTTGCGTGTTAAATATTTCATTGAAATCCACAGGAGAACTCCTAGTGTGTATGTCTTATTTAATTTCTCCCCTCAAAAGAAAGATAGTGAGGGTTTTATAAAGTGGAAAACTGACCCTCCTCCCCTCCCCTCACCCCAATCATTTGTCATTTATTTCCTAAAATTTTCCCTAAGACTCCATCACCCAAGTGGGATTAGGCACTGATGAATTTTCTGTCGATAAAAAACCTCCAAAAATTAAGTATTTCTCCCCTTTATCTCTCCTAGGCCTTTAAGGCACTCCGCTAGGGCTTTTCCTAGGGCCAAATTGATTCTAGCCATTTAGGGTGTATGTTGGTAGGGTAAAAACCTAAGATTTATTTTCATATTACTTTCTAACGCAAATTCTAGCTTCATTAATGGTAAATCTTCCCTTAGGAGGGCTAACATCATCATTTTCTAGACAATTTTTGTTGATTTGGGGTAGCATCGGATGTGCTTTAGCCACGAAATTTGGTGGAGAGGCTAAGGCACATGAGATCTCCAATAACCAAAAAGGGTTTGCGCAGATTCTAAACAGTTTGGGAGATATTAAAATAATTAATATTTTAATGGAGCCCCTAAGTCCAAACTTAGGGAAATTAAAATATTAATGTGAATTAATATAAAACTGTGTTAGAATGGTCCAAAAGTCATGGATCAAGCCAGATCTAATGTTAGCCATTGATTAGTGACTTAATCTCGACCGTTGATTTTTCAACGAGAGAAGTATAAGAGGAGGCTTGAGGGTCACTTGGAGAACCACCAAGAGATCAAGATTTCGACTTTCTGGGGCTGGGTTTGCTGAGAAAGTTGACAGAGTGATCAGAGTTGCAGATGAGGGGCAGTGAATACATGAGCAGAGAGGTAGAGAATCAGAGATAGTACTGGAACTGTCGAGTACTGCCGGAACAACCGAGAAAGCTGACGCAGAGGGCAGAAGTTGGAACTGTCGGGAACAGCCGGAACTGCCATAACCGCTGGGAAAGCTGACGCAGAGGGTAGAAGGCGGAACAGTCGGGAACAACCAGAACTGCCGGGAAAGTTGATGGAGAGGGTAGAAGCCAGAACTGCTGGGAACAGACGGAACTGTCGGAACAGCCGGGAAAGTTGACACAGAGGGCAGAAGTCCGAACTGCTGGGAATAGCCGGAATTGCCGGGAACTACCGGAACATCCGGGAAAATTGATGTAGAGGGCATAAGCTGGAACTGTCGGGAACAGCTGGAATTGCCGAGAACTGCCAGAACAGCGGGGAAAGCTGACACAGAGGGTAGAAGCCGGAACTGCTGGGAACAACCGGAACTATTGGAACAACTGTGAAAGCTAACGCAGAGGGCAAAAGCCAGACTGCCGGGAACAATCGGAACTGCCGGGAAAGCTGACGCAGAGGGCAAAAGAGATTGTTGTAGTCCCTAGAGGTTGACACTTGGGTTTTTCGTGGGGCAGATTGGAGCTGAGGAGATGCCAGAGTGTTTATCCGGGTTTTCAGCCAGAGCATCTGTCTTTGAAGGAGAGGTACTACTGCTGAGATTATTCTCTATTGGGTGAGCCGATTTTGGCACCTAGATTGTATTCAAAAACTGCGTAATAATAAAACCCTCAGATAGCTGCACGGTTTTCTTGCATTGGGTTTTTCCGGGGACATTGGTCCAAAAACAATGGTGTCACTTGTGTGCTTGTTTTGTTTCCTTCAGTTGATGATCTGTAATGTGTTGAGCATGTACTTGTTTTATTTCCAGTATTGACATGGTATATAACTTGTTAATTAACAAAACAAGTAGGTAGGAATAAATTAGAAAGTACATGAAGGGTTTCTAACGGGTTAGACATAGAAATTCCAACATGGTTTCAGAGCATGGTTGCAGATCACAGGAGAACTGAGGACATCAGCCGAGCAGAGCAACAACAACAGAAAACAGCTGTTCCGAGTGACAGAAGTTGTTCCTAGCAGAGAAGTAGCAAAGAAGGGGTGATGCAGTGCCTGTGTCATCAAGTTCGAGCCAAGAAGAGGCAACGCAAAGGCTAAGGGAGGCAAAGACAGGCTCACGCAAAGCCACGTAGAGGCCAGGCGGGCTGACGTAGTTGGCTGAGGAAGCTGATTTGTCGATGTCGGGATTGCGCAAAGCCTAGGAGCTCTCACCTTTAGTTTGCTGGGGTTTAGGAGGCTGTGGGTAAGTTGCAGAGTGAAGCTGGTGGGGTATTGTAGTCAGAACATTACCTAACAGGGCAAGACCAAGGGGAGGGAGTTGCTGCTGAGGCAGATTTCTAGCCAAGGGATCCAGATCAGTAATGCAGTTACACAGACGATCGAAGAGGGGCAACTTGACGGTTGGTAGAAGGATTTCCAGGAGGGAAATCAGGACTCAGAGGGAGTCTAGAAGAGAACTTCCAGACGGGAAGTAGAGAGACTTAGCAAGAGTCGAACCGAGAACTTCCAGACGGGAAGTGGAGAGACTCAGCAGGAGTCGAATCGAGAACTTCTAGGCAGGAAGTAGAGAGACTTAGTAGGAGTCGAACAAAGAACTTCTAGACGGGAAGTAGACTCAGCAAGAGTCGAACAGAGAACTTCCAGACGGGAAGTAGACTCTGCAAGATTTGAATAAAGAACTTCCAGGCAGGAAGTAGAGAGACTCGGAGGAGTCAACAAGAAGAGCAGAGAGATGGCCATGAATGGTCTGAGGGATCAGGATAGGTTGGAAGACCAGGATTCTTTCTGTTCTGTGTGCCATGAGTGCACACACACCACTTGAGCGGAAGTGGGGAGACATCAAGTTGTAGTCAGGAAGACTACAGGGTATGAGGGGCAGGATCCTCGAGGTACCCAACCTCTTGGATTATGTTAGCGCTTGAAATTTCACCTCAGGTTGAGAAAGGCAAACCTCAAGGCAACATCAAACCATTTAGCCTCGTAGCTAGCCCTACGGGGCAGGAGAAGGCTCTCTCCGGTCTATCTCGTAAAATCTTCAATAGATGAGATGAACAATAGGGTAACACTGATTTTAGGCTAGTAAACTGATCAAAAGGGTTGATTTTGGGGTTTTTGGGTTTTGGTGGCAAATTGAGGGAATGGCAATTTTGGGTGCGGGGATTGGACACAGTTTCTGCAGGGGGTTCTTTGGGGC
>APFE030001392.1:0-15114 GCA_000404065.3 Pinus taeda | reverse complement strand
GATAATAATTCTATAAAATACTATAAAAGAAGTGAGAAAACCATATTTTTCTTTTATAGATCTTTAGGAAAATAATAATACAGTAGGACTATATTAATTACTTATTATATGTGTTAAGATTATCACTGGACGTTTTCCAAAAGATCAATAAAAACATGACACTAAAAAATTCCAACTTAAGAATAACGCAAGTATAATTTATTTTTCATGTTTATTTCCGAGATCATATGAAAATGCACATAAAAGTGGGATGTTAGAGTATAATCTCTAATGGATTAATTTAATGAAAATAAAAAATGTTACCATACTTTTATTTTTCATTAGAATCTCATTTGTCTTAAACAATGTTGTACAAGATGTATACTTATTATTACAATGGGACATTAGAGGCTTAGTATAGGCAAAAATTGTGTCGAGTGCTCATTTAAATCAATGTAAAGAAAACATATATAAATACAATATCATGTATCCGATATAGAAAAAAATATATATTGGAAAACATAGTCACTTGGTTGAGAATTATAATCTCACCAACCAATATAGGAAGCTAACTTGGGCAATATATCTCAAAACTAATTAAATCTAGCCTACAACCTAAAAACTATGAATAGTCTCTCTACATAGAGTTGAACTCTACATAATAATGACCAACAATTAAAACAACAAAAAATGTGATTAAAATTAACACAAGTAGGAGTTACATATCCCAATATTTCACATTAATGACTTATTTTCTTAGGTTTCATCCATTTAGTGTTGAAAATATGTAGCAATAAGGCTTAATTTGACTTTGCCTTGGTCAAATTGAGTAAATTCAAAATTTCAACATCAACGGAGAATTGTGAGGTTGGTAACTTGTGTGACATGGCTTGTGTCATTTAGTTTACTCTGTAAATTTGAGTTATACGGCATGGAGTTTAGTTAATCATGGGTGGTTGCTAATTTGTAGCAATCAAGGTCAATATTCTAAGTTGTTTTCAAGTTAAACTAGTTCCAAACTGTTTGATAGAACTGTGGAAGGTCAATGTGTGGTGGGACAACAATCTAACACAATGATCATCTAGTTAACTAACACAATCAACATCAAATAGCTAGTGCATATAGAGATTCGAGTTCCCCAACTGTGGTGGAGAATCAAATGTTATGTGACATTAGTTGTAGACTATTTTGTAGTGTACAGTTGTTGCATGCAACCAAATGACAACAAATGGGAATTGGCATAACAATTGGATGAATTCCTAAGTAATAGGTTCCCAATTCCTCAGGATTTGCACAAGGAAATAGGGGCCCAAGAAAAGGAAGAAATTAACTAAGTTTGAGTTAGAGCTTCACAGTGAGAAGAGACATAGGTTATTCCCTTGCAAGTTGAGCTTAAAAGTGAGCAAGCAATTATAATACATTCTCTATTCATCTGATTAAAATGTAAAGAGGATTGAGGGGTTTTTCGCAGTTGGGTTACCCTAGAAAAATAGTGTTCATGTATAGTTTTTTTTTTTATTGCAGGTTTTTGAATGTCATTCTAAATTGTGAATTTAATTTTGTAGAGTACTACAGTAGAATTGGGTCTCTTGATTTTCGATTATAATTCTTGAGAAGATGCATTTCTATCACCATATTTCGACATTTAGGCCTTCAATGTTTTCTATCTATAGAAAATTCTTCACAAGAACTTATAGAACCCTCAAATATGATATTTCTGTTCATTCTTATGTTGGTCTACAATCTTGTAAACTCAAATCATGAAAAAATGTCACTAAAGTCAATGCAAAGACATCCTAATATAAAGGAACAACTTTTCGCCAAAATGCATGGGTTCCTAACTACTAGGATCCTTGATCTAGTAAGATGTTTCTTTCTAGACATGGATGTTCATTCAACTTGTTAATGAACTCCCCTTAATTTTAAAACTTCACATGCAGAGTTTAAAACCAACAATATTATCCACTCATAGAGATTCCATCTAACATATGGTTGAATATTCTATTTGTTAAAGAACTCCCTAACAAAGTTTACTACATACAAGACAAGTTATCCAAGTCATAAGGGATGAATTAAGAAAAAGGTATGCATGTCTATTTATTTCTTATAGTGATATGTCCCTTCTGTGTTACATAGATATAGGTACATATATACTCCATCATATGGAGATACAATGTACATGCTTAATTTAGTCAAAATATGACATGCATACTTGCTTACAAATACAAGTTGTGGATCATATTACAATATGGTCTTGAGTCTATTATTATTCCAACCAAATCAGAAAATTTTAGTTCCATTCTCATAATCATTTATTCTCTAACACTACAAAACTTTCATAATAACTATCATTAGCTTTTGTTTTGTGCTGCATTTAAAACCACATCCATGTATTCCCTTGGGAATTTTTCACCATGGTATTCATTGTTGTACTTTATTATTTTCCCGATTTTTTTACCTACACAATACCTTTACTTGCTTCTAGAAACAACTAATAATTGGTTTCCATAGAAAAAGAAATCCATCAATTCAGATACATGGGTGTCATCCACTACACTAATCAATTCTCTACAAATCATTTTCACCTGCAATGTTTATCAACATGTTAATTCCTCTCTTTATTCATAAATTTATAGTAAGCTTCCCATATTCTATTGTTAATCGTCTCATAGTCCCCCCTTAATTTAAGACACAACTTCTCTGATTCCACATCAAACTAGCATAGGAGTACACCTCCACCATTGTCCCCACCTAGTGGTTATTTCAAAAACTTAATACGACATCCATTCTATGTATAAAGTGGACATACACTACATGATTATATGTATGTTGACTCTAATATGTAAAGGCCTAACTCATAAGGGCTTACAAAACACTTATGGAATTAAACTTGCATATGGAAATGTTTACCACGAGACCAAAAACGTCTAGGTTGTCGAGTATAACTAATCATGCACACCTTACAAATGCATATGCATCACTACAATATTTTTTCTTAGGTACAATAGGAATTCCCAAATATTTTTTGAATTCTTGACAAATTACAATCCCATTTACATTTGCATCACCTTTTCTTTACTTCTTGTAAATGAATGAATCAATATCTATTACATATATTTTCCCATAGGTAATATATTTACATGCCACATATGAATGGAACATAAAACCAAAAGAGACAATTACTTATATCCTTTAGATACTTCATGAGAGCTTATCATGTAATTATGGACCTTTTAACAAAATTTAGGCAAGCATTAGGGAGGTTTCCCACAGAATAACTTGTTGGGTGGAAATGAAAATTGCATTTATGTAGATAATCGTGTTGGCTACACATAGAAATAATATCACAAGAACTATCACAATTCATAAACTACTCACATTTCATGAAAATATGTTAATATTTATTCCTTCCCTTATAAACATGCTCTTCTCGAAGACATTTTCTTAATGTATTTGCCTTTATTCACAAGTACAATTCATTTGTTTACATCAATTACCATATCAACTGAAAGATGAACATTTACACCTTAGTATTCATTCTTGTTTCCAAAACTTAGGTAAAAACACATTCACATTCATCATGATAGTGGAAATTCTCCTATATATTCATTTAATAAGAAAAGCATTTAAAAAAATTAACTAGGATATTCTTTCATCTCATATAAGTTTACCATACTTAAACATAGGACCCCTTCACATGTCCATAGATGGTTCTCTATAAAAATTTGCTTCTTATCTTGAGCTTTACCAATCACAACCACAATGGAGGTGTTGAACAACAAAAACAATCATGAATCATTTACAAATGATAAAGTGGAACTCAATTGTTGTGTTAAGACCTTGATATGTTGCATAAATATGTTATTACAGTAAGACGTGAATTCACCAATGTATAGGTGGAATTTTACCTCAAAATGCAACATCCTTCATAATTGTGACTATATTCCTATTTGTGTGTGTGTGTATGTGTGTGGCTTCTCTACGTTAATATAAATACATAATACAAAATTGGAATGTGGTCTCTTTCTCAAAAAAAATTCTTAGAGGGCCCCATAGGTAGCTATTTCACCTGGATGGCTCAGATTACTGTAACTGACTCATATAACTAGATAGATATAATCAACATCCAAATGGATATATCACAAGTTTTCTTTCTCCCAAAATTCTTGGATATATCATTCATAAGAAATAAATTGAGCTCTAGTTAGAGAATGAACTGAGACTACAAATGCTTTCCCTCACTTTAAGTTTGATATTCAGAAACATTCTCTATAAAACAATATTCCAACATGAATTTCAATTACAATGAAATTTTTCATACCTTAAAAGCATTTTGTTTTCCAATCTATTTGTTCATGTTTCCTTCACATGATCCCACATGCCTTCAATAGTGAGATGGATATGATATTTGATAATGTTAAACAAAATAGTGCTAATTGTTATGGATTTCTTGGACAAAAGTATTCTATGGAAATTCCACCTAGCTTCTATTCAGCTAATTAGTGACTACAACAAAAAAATGACAATTTTTCCCAATGCAAAGATAAGGTATTGATGGTGGGTCCACTTGCAAGGCATGTTTCCTCTAACAATGATTTACACAACCCCTTCACAAGAGAATTCATTGTCATGATCTATCCTCCATGGGTTTTCCCTTCACATATGCTCTCTCCTACATGTGGGACCCTCCTTATTAGTAGCCTCCTCATACAATGCCCACTCTTTCAAATTGGCAATATTTCCCCATGGTGGTAGAAAAATCCTAATCACATGGATTTTCGTAGAACCAAACATTAGCACAAGGAAATTTCAATGCCCCCATAAAGCATACAAAATGGTGTAAACAAACTCTCACCCTACAACATATAGAATGTTGCAATCATCACACCACACCATCTACTATCCATTATCTCATAACCCTCAAATCTCTTGTAAAGGACTAATTACACATCAAAATTATGTTGAACACTCTATTAAGTCAATGTAATGATACATATATAAATATAATAATATGTATCAAGATAAAGAAACTATATTGGACACGTAATCACTCAATTGACAGAGTATATGAACTACATATTGACATAGGAAGCTAACTAGTTGGAGATCTAATGACCTCCTAGAAACTATGAACATATACTTTATGTGGAGATGAAATTAATAATTATGAATAATAAAAGAAATTAAAGATGTGATCACACCTAGGACAAGTAGGAGATACATGTTCCAAAACCCTACATCTTTGGCTTGGGATAAGGTAGGTAGGAAGAGAGTTATGATTCATTCCCAAACATTTTCAGATTAATCGATGTCATTATTCCTAGAAATAAGAAAATGGAAGTGACAGAGTGTGATACATAAATATGCATGGAGTGAAGAAAACAATAATTTATGTCACTATTGCTAGAAACAAGAAAAAGAAAGTAAAAAGGTGTGATAGATAAATACGTGTGGAATCGTGAGGAGAATGATGATGTTGAAGAAACCATCAATTGAATGAACAAAAAAGTGATTCTCATTGTTCTAGTCCCAATTTTATATTTATGATATTGATAAGTTTTATTTTTTGAAATCTCATATATAAACCTAATGAAGAACATATATGTAGAAATTCTCATGAAGAATAACAAAGTTTTTCATCTCAATCAAAATAGTTTTATGTAAACAAAGATAAAATGTGCATTAGTTTTATCATATGCTTGCTCAAACATGTTTATGATTAGTGGATTGTTGAAAGATTTACAATCAATTTCTATTCATGTGTTTTATATCCATTATCAATTATATTGATGTAGATTCGGTAACTACATATAGTTGAAATACCTCCAAATATACAAAAATAATAATCATATTATATACCAAATCTACAACCATGTCATGAATTTTTATTTGAAAAATAAATAACATTAAAAATACAACAAAATAGTTATCAACCAACATGTTTGATCAATATTGTTAGTAAGTTAAAATATTTGAATATGGAAAGAAAGATAATTTGATTTTCTTGAACTTGCCCAATGCCTATTTTTGCTTTTTTAAATTTTCAATAATTTTCAGTTAACCAATTTGTAATTAATCTTACAAATAATATACCAACATCATCACAATTTACAGCCGTTAGCTATGGCCAACTACTTTTCTTTATAAAGGCAAGATGACATATGAATTCAAATGGACATTCACAAGATGATGGAGAAACTTTCAGTAAGTGTTACGTAAACAACATCATAAGGTGTATAATGTGTATGAAACTTAAGGAAATTCACAAGATGATGTTTCCAATCTGGTCGGAGAAACTTTCAAGTGTTACGTAAAATAGCACATACAATAAATTATATAGCATAAGGATATTTATTTCAAAGTAAACAACATGATAAATTTAATATTATAAAAGGACAATTATATCATGGAAAATAAATGGAAAACAGTTGATAAAATTATTCCAAATTTAAAATTTATATATTTGATATTTTTTATAATTATTAATGATTTCACAATTTTTCGATATGTGTTTATTAAATTACTCTTCTAAAAATAAAGCTAACCTTCTCTCGAAAAATTATGGAAGATTGAATTCATTACTTTTATGTTATAAATTTAAAAGTCAACAATAATAATCCTGATGTGTGATGGCATTAAGAAAAGAGTTAGAATATGTCATATTTATTTTATAGAATCAATTAATTTTTTTAAGTAGTTTTATGAATTTGCAACTTCCTAATATTTAATAATTGTACTTATTATTTTATTAAGCATATGTAATATTTAAAATATAATAATGTATATATTATAAAATAGTTGTTAAATAGTAATGAATATAATTATTTAGTCATATAATTTAAATGATTATAAATATTAATAGACATCAAGATATTTTATCTCAGATACATTTTACTTTCGAAATTAAAAAATATTAATAAATCAACTATATTGTAAATTTATTTTAAATTAGTATTATGATTATTACTATTATTAATTGTCAAAAATAACCAATACATGAGTTAAATATATATAAACATTTAAGAAAAACATATGACAAGATTTTAATTATGGAGATTATTATCCTCTCAATGAAAACAACATGGGCCAATGATATGGTTTATTAATTTGTAACATATCAAGTTCCATCAAAGACTCACAGAGGTTACAGTGTACCCAAATTTTTCTTTTTTCATTTACTAGCTTGACAATAACCTCTGATACCAATTTGTCACATACACCTAATGATTTTTCCTAACCACACTTGCAAAAACATGATTTTAATCTTTCATATGTTTTGTCAAACACTTTACATGTAAACCTTTGTTCAAATAATTTGTATACAATGAATTGAGTAGTATTTTTCATGTATACATTTTGTCAAAAATTTTGTATGAAATCAAATGAATAACATTGCTCTAATTCCACTTGCAACATGCTAACTAAAACATACCATTGAATCATGCAACTTTTAATTTTTGTATTTGTTGTATTTTATCAAATAGTTTGTATGGAAATTGTAATAAAATATCTTTAACATATTTCTTCGAATTCTTTGGATGCAAATAGGCATATATCAGCTACAAAAAGACTATCCCCATTCACAAAAAAAACATTCTGGTTGTGGCATTCCATCAAACAATTTGTATGTAATGAATCATTAAGCCATTTAAACATTTCTTCAAACATTTTGTATGTAAACTAATGCACCAAATTATTTATATGCAAATAGGCATATCTCAACTACAACAGTACTATCATACAATAATTCTATCCTTATCCACAAAATGAAATTTTCGTTGGGCAATTTCATCAAATAAATTGTGTACAATGAATCACTAAACCATTTAATAATTTCTTCAACACTATGCATGCAAACTAATACAAAAAATTGTTTATGGTATATCTCCTATATTATAGTAGTCCAAGTTCTAAAAATTAAATCAAATGATCAATGGGACTTCCCCCCACTATGGTTCATATTTTAGCCCCTTGAACCTCTTAGATGAAAACGTTATGACATAAATCGAAACATGACTTATTTCATCCATAATTTTTAGGAACATTTATGAAGCTTGACTTCCTCTGATCATATCTCCTAAAATATCATGACCCAAGATCTGAAAGTTTGACTAGATGATCAACATGAATTCCCCTTGCTATGGTCCATGTTTTAGATCCTATAACCTCCCAAAGGAAACTTTATAGTACAAATGCCAACATGGCATGTTTGATGTATGATTTTAGAAGCATTCAGGAAGCTCAACTTACTCTGACCATATTCATGACCTGGGATTTGAAAGTTGGACGAAATGGTTAATGATATTTCCCCTCACTATGGCCCAGGTTTTAGCTCTTGGAACCTCCTAGAAGAAACTTTATAATGAAAATGTCAACATTACATGTTTAATCATGAATTTAGGAAGCCCAGCTTCCTTTGATCATATTTCCTAAAATTTTGTGACCCAAGATCTTAAAATTGGACCATGGGATCAACAAGATTTCCCATCACCATGGTCAAAGTTTCAACTTCTATAAGCTCCTAGAAGAAACGTTATAGCACAAAAGTGAGCAATTGTAATTAGAGAACTCTACATGTCAACGTACACATGCTAACTTTCACATGAAAATCAAGACAACTTTGTTACAACCTCAAGGTAGAGCTTCAATATAATCCATAGACAATCAAGGAAATTTGCTAATTTATTCCATGCAATAGTTTCCTACAACCATGCTAAATTATCATAAAGCTATATATTAAATTTAATAAAGAATTAATCATCATATTCATAGCTCACAAATTAATAAAACTTATTGAGATCTAACAATGGCTGAAATTGATGGTGGCATTTTGATTTTCCATCCAACCAAGAATAGATACAGATTGTATTTCTTGTAGTAGCTACCCTCAAGCTAGATCCATGATCTAAGGGAAGTTTTCAAGAAAAATCATCTTGAAGTCATGATCACAAGTTTTGTGCCTTGACCAAAACTCCAATTTTATCCTTAATATTCCTTTATTCAACCAAAATCCAACCGACTCTTGGTGTTCAAATTCCTTTTTATCGTTTTTATTGTATATCTCTTCATGCTCCTAATGGAATGGTCTTCTAGATATTTCTTGGCTATTACACATTTCATTAACAATTGATGTCAACTAACACCACATAGGTTCTTCTTCTTCTCCCCCTTAAATCATGAATTTGTCATCCCATTCATCATGACATTCAAATAAATTTATCATAATTTATAATCGAAGTACAATTACATTACAAAAACTAGGGGGAATATACCTGCCAAGTTCAAGAATCTCTTTCTCTTCTTCCTGGGTCCCTATGGGTGATCCATCCCTTGAGAAGAATTCCTCACACGGGAGTAATTATCTCAACTAAGAAATCCCTATGCCTTTCTTTAATAACACAACACATGTGCCATGAAACACCTTATGGAAATCAATACATGTCATTGGGTGCCAAGGTCACCACAATGCCCTATTTTCTGATGTCTTTAGCTCCATTATGCAACTACACATTTTGATGTCATTAAGTTGATGTTGTTTACCTTGCAGTCAACCTCATACATGTGCTAAGTAGTTCATTGATTCTCCTACATGAAAGATACATATGTCATGAGAGATAATCATAATATTTTAAATCAATCTAGAACATAGAATAATCATATTAAAACATAACTCAACCCATTACGAAAAATAAGTTTAAAACAAACTAAAGAATAATCTTAACATTTTTTTTTTAAACCAACAATTGATACTTATCTCTATAACTTATTATTTACTTCTATATTGAGTGGTTTAGCAGCCCAAGTAATAAATTATTATTTTGTGTGCTCCACATATTTTTAGGTAGGTCCATCCTAAACTCTGACTGACTGGGTAGATCTCCACCAAAAGGAAAGAACTTTGTGACAGTGTAACATCCCAAAAATAAAGCATAAAATGAAATACAACAACCAAGTTATTAACATATGCAACAAAAATTTAGAACAGTGATGCATACCTGAGGAGTGAAAATTTCTTATTTAGGTTTATGGTTTTGTGATGTGCTTGAGTTGGTCCCGAGCTACTACCTGTAACAAGGATTTGGGGATGAGTCTCCACACAACCGTAGGCTTAGCTGTTAAATATATTTCACCACCTAGCCACCCCCAAGCCCTCAACCAACTTACTACCACCAAAGATCTATTGCCTCCAACATTTCCTTTCTCATGAATAAGTGAATGAATGCTCGCCTTTTCTTCTCCCTTCTCTACCAATAAATAGAATAAATGGATCCAAAAATTGTAAGGGAATTGGAAAGATATTTGCATGTACACCATGCATGTGTCCATGCCAAGTTTTATTTTATTTATTTATTCATATTTTTCCTTTGTTAATTGTTATTCTATTTATATTAATATTATTTTTTTCAATTTATTATTATTATTATTATTATTATTATTATTATTGTATTATACTTATTTATTTATTTTTTATATTATTATTATTTATTTCAGGATTTATTATTATTGTTTTATTCATCTTACTATTGGATATTACATACTCCTCCTCTTTAAGGAACTTCGTCCAGAAGTTAAGGTTATTTATTATTATTTTTACCATGCAATCTCCAAACACCCTCTACTGAACTAGTTTATTAGCAGGATCGAAAGTTCCACAACAACGAGAAATCCTAAAGAACCTCAAGACTTTTTTCCAACTTATGGAACCACGCATATAGCCTCCTTGATCTATACCATAGCGTTAAATCTCACCCTATGGCTTATACCTCATCTTCCCCAAGGAAAACATCTGCTCCTAACAGTTAATGACTCGAGCATCTCACAAGGTTACCCCAACTCCCTCCACAAGTCACTAAGGTGCACATCCTAAGGCATCGAAGTCCTTACACCCCCTCTAGACTTTGGCATCAAATTCCTTACGCCCCCTCCAGAATTTTGCATCGAAGTCCTTATGCCCCCTCTAGACTTCAACATCCCAATCCAATATTAGGCGCTCGACCTCCTTAAGATGGTCCTATAGTCGTTCAAGAGATATCCATAAAAACTATACAAGGAAATAAATACATTGGCATATGTAGTGTTCGTTGAGTCTATCCCCATCCCATATGATGTTACATATTCTCCCTCGTAGGTATGGTCTCTTATGAGATCATCAAATATACTAGCCTTATCAATTTGATTGTGGATTTCTTGTTAATCACCACATCTCAACATGTAACCCATGCATTAGTTGCAATCATAAATTCATAGAAATAATCCTTATATCATATAATATACTTGACATGCCAACTCTTGCATGTCATCATGAGAACATGAAATCATTGTTATCATAACATTCTGAATAGTAATGATTATATGCTCATGCATGTCATGAAATGTACATGCTACAGATACATGCTCCATATGTCATAAAATTCTCCGTAACAAAGACATATCATGCAATCACATAATAAATGAAATCCTATCCTCATATTGTAACATTATAAGTATGAGAATCATACATATAGAGAAATAACACAATATAACATTCTTATTAATTTCATTTACTTGTATAATCAATGAATATAAACTATGAAATAGGATTACTCAACATCCATATAGGATCTAGGTTATCTCATCAATACCATTAATGTCATTCTATAACGTTTTTTTTTATTTCATCACCTCCTCCTAAGTTGGTTATGGCTACAAGGTTATGGTTCATGACCTTCATTCAAAAATTTATGTTTTTTTTCCTTTCCTTCATAAGTGACTTTATTAGATGTACACCAGAACATTGGGATCAACCTTAGAATATTATGTCATATTTATCTATTTTTTTTATTTTTTAAGTGTTAGTTATTAAAATTATTATTTCAATCTTGTACCATTTTCCTTTCCCCCTTTAAGAGGAGACATCCTTAAAACAAATTTATAACATCTTTATTTCTATTTCACAAGAACATTAAATATATTTCACATGAAATCTTCAATCCTTTTACCGAAACTACTTTTTATTTTATTTTAAAAAGAAAACATGACAATTCATAAACATTTGTCCATCCATACTCATCAAAATGGACCACCTGCAATTCTTTATTAATATGAAGAACACATTATTTTCTTTGATTTATGTCAACACTAGATCACATCATTCTTAGTAGATTGTTTTAGTAGTCATCGTTCCACAGTATCTCCATAAATAAGTCTGAAAAGTTATTATTGATTGGTCCTTAGAGATCATCATCATGACTGGCTCACTAGAATAAACAAAATACTTCAACCTTTCAAAATTTCTTTAAGTTTTCACAATAAAACACATAAGCATAAGAGCCTTAGTGATAACACTATTATAGTTATTTATAATAAAACCATTTTAACCTACACATTATTTAAATTGATTCCTAAACTATTTCTGGTCATAACACATGCTAGAAACCTCAAGTGAGATTCCCACACTATAAAATAGGCATGAAAATGATTTTTATTACGTCTATACATTTACCCATTTTTCTTTTTTTCTTTTACTCTAGTCCATCCTTATTAATACATATACAAAGGTTTTGTAGAATTTCGATTATCATTTAGAATAACTAATACTAAAAATATATCATTGACGTAACAATTCCACACACATAGACACTTAGTTATCCACCCTCATAATTAAATTACACTCATATTTTTTGAATTACACCCATATCTTTTTTATTCATTTAAAATAACACTAAAAAATATTATGAATAATAATAATGACACCTTCATACAATTAAATATTACAATAATTTTCGCATAAATAATATAATGTAATAATAACTTAACAATTTCATCTTAATGTTTAGTATTATATAAAAAAATTCTATTTTTTTATTACCCGTCCCAACATAGTATTTTAAAAATAATTAAACTTATGTTTTTATGAAATAGATAAAACCACATATAAAAATTTTAAACTCAACCTCTCTCTTCTATACTATACTTTATATTATACTATATTCTACCCAATCTAAGGATAATACTCCTTATTTATCTTTGTCATCTGGCAATGGCATGGGACTATAGTAATCACAGTCCTCTCATAAGTATTAGTTGGCTCATAATTAACCTAAATTTTTTAGGTTTTTAGTTCTTGCAAGTTTTTTCTTGTGTACTTTTTACAGTTCAATGGATTTCATATCTTATTTGGCCTCTTCCCCAGGCGGGGAGACCAAAACCATAGGTCAAGTTGATCGATTTAATTTCTATTTTGAAAGTGTTGAATTAATTCCATCATTAATTTAAAACATTAAATGTTATGCGAATGTTTTGCAAAGCCAAGTAGAGTGTTTAGTTAGTTGGGTGGGTGTCTAAGTCATTTAGAGTGGATGAGGTCACCACCTGTGAATGCATGTTACTTCCGTGTCGGGTGATGGAAGTTGAAGCTGGCGAGAACTAGAGGATTCTATAGCTGGCAAGTAAGGGAGGATAATACCTGTGTTTCTAGTTGTGTTTCAGGAGGAAAATTGACCGAGGGAATAAGAGAGAACAACAGAGATATAGAACTAGGACCGAGGGAACAAGAGAGATCTAAAACCAGGATTGAGGGAACAAGGGAGATCTGGAATTAGGAGAAGCCAGGTTTAGTGTTTCTTCAGGTTAGCAATTTGATAAATATAAGTTCTTAAGTTCTATTAAAATTCCAACAAGGGAGATCTGGAACTAAGAGAAGCTAGGTTTAGTGTTTCTTCAGGTTAGAAATTTGATAAATCTAAGTGCTTAAGTTGTATTAAAAGTCGAAGAAGTCCAACAAATTCTGGTAATTCCTTCAGCTCAGTACAACCACAAAGCTTCAACCTTATGAGGGATGTATGATTTCTTAAATCCAAACGAACTTGAAGATTTGTATAGTAATTCAGCTTTAGTACTTTTAGACTGTGGGGACCCTGCAAAAGAATTGTCCATTAACCAATTTAGCAGGTATTTCCTGGTATTTCTTTTTGGTAATATGAGAGATTTTATTCATAGTGGAAATGGAAATTACATTCAAGCAGTACAAGCTTTAATTTTTGTGTATGTTTTTCTTTCCTAATTACCTTTTCATCAGACAAACTTGTCTAGACTAACTTGACCAGACTGCCTCGATGTCTTTGCTGAAACTCAAATCTAGTACAACTAGTCATTGCATCTTCCATTCACATGGTAAGCATCTCAGTGGGTAGTTTTCCCATCTCAGCCATTTTATTGCTTGAGGAATTTGTGAAAACTCTTTCTCAATGAGAACTCCATCCAACCAAAGTAGTTGCAAATTACTCACTCAATGAGAGCTCCATCCAACCAACACAGGTGCAAATTAAACATTGTTTTCAAATTGTTGGTTTGAAATGTAACTTCTTCTTGCTAAAGGTATTTTAGACCTCGTACCTTTTCTATTCCCTACACAAAGCAGAATTCATAAAATTTCTTTAGCATGAATCCCAACCTACATGTTATAGAAATTTAAAATTATCTACTAGAATTGGTAGCTTCTACATTTTCAATCATAGTTGAGACACAGGTCACACAAACAACTTCGGAGCTAAGTGAGAGTTCCACTCAGACTTAGGCAATGGAGGGCTGGACAAAGGTCGCTGATAGCCACAAGGCTAGAGGAGGCCCAAATTTCAGTTCTGTTCAGCCCAAATTCTATGCACTAATGAGACAGTAAACCTACTACGTCAGCATATTTGAAGACACAAATAGGGTTATTTGTTCAAATGGAAATATTTGAATTGATAGCTTCTACATTATTCTAGGCATTGCTGAGACAAAAAACCTACTACAACATCATATTTGAAGACACAAATAGGGTTAATTTGTTCAAATGGCAATATTTGAAATGATAGCTTCCACATTTTCTATCAAAATTGAGACTCAGATCACGCAAACAACTTCGGAGCTAAGTGGGAGTTCCACTCAAACTTGGACAATGGAGGGCTGGTCAAAGACCACAGGTAGCCACAGGGCGAGAGGAGGGCCAAATTTCGGTTCTGTTCAACCCAAATTCTGGGCATTGTTGAGACAGCAAACTCGCTACAACAACATATTTGAAGATGCAAAACCTACTACAACAACATATTTGAAGACACAAATAGGGTCTGTTTGAACTTTGATCAGGTAACCCAGTCCAAGAATTTGGGTTATTGT